>JBBPRF010000128.1:0-55307 GCA_038092875.1 Lanmaoa pseudosensibilis
GGCACAGGATAGAATCAAATACAGGGAGTGTTGCAGAAGAACAAGGAACGAAACATCCGGCCTGGGCCATGAGAGCTATCACACCAACCTAAAAGCCACTTAGTTCGCCTGAGCTCAGTGCTCGACAACATTGTCATCACCTGTCGGATATACGTGCTCTTTCCACCCATATTTGGTCCAGCTATAACGGCGATCGCGACAATCAGTAGTGCTCATAAACAAAGGGGTGAGTCATACTGATGATCTGGAACTCTCCCTCTCCTTTGACCATTTCGACGTCATTAGGGATGAAGCTAATTTCGTCTTGAACCTCTAGACAAGGATGTCGTGCGTCTTTCAACACGAGACTGCTCTCGCCTTGATGTCGTGAGCCGTGTCAGTTATTAGACAAAGGACTATTCGGTAGTTTACCTTTCTCAGAGACGTTAGGCTTAACATATGGTTCTGGGGCGTTCACAGAGACATGTGCAAAGCTATGAACATGGAAAGTTAGAGTAGGTCTGAGGAAAGTATTGGGAACGAACCTAATGATAACATCTAGGTGCGCAAGGACGTGATCCAATTTCTCCAGAACAGGGGTATATGTCGCTATACAACCTGTTGGCCACACTGCTGTTCGCAACACGAGATACTCACAGGCAATGTTCACAACCTCTTTCACAAGCCCTGACTGAGTACGTTGATACTCTTGGTTTGTCTCCTGATAGTCTGTCGCGAGACTCTTCAACGTCTTGGTCGTAAAATACACGCCAGATTTGATCGTTCCAAGCTCAATGTATTTCTTGCTCTTTGCAATGGCTTTTGCATCCTAGCTCGCCAAGAGAGTATAGCGTCAGCGTAATCGATGGGCAGCGTAGGAGAACATACGTTCTTGGTCAACCTGAAGCAATATCCATATGTTGCGGAGTTTTCCAAGTGCAATTTCTTGTCAATGTCGAGCCCGAGGTCCCCGCCGACAGCGCGGTGCTCGGCGTCAAGCCCGTCCCTTGCCTAGTGAAGGTTTCGCGGGACCCGGTCAACAAATTAACGTTTTGGCTCTATGTCTGAGGGCCGAACGCCAAGACAACTCACCTCCATGAGCTTAGCGGCCAGCCTTTGCAAGCCCTCGTCGTATTCTGGTTTGATGGTGTACGTGTGCGTGTCGAGCGAAGCAAGGTCGAGGGTGGTCTCCACCATATCAGAGTATTTAGAGAGACTATCGGAGAGGTCCTATTAGGGCAGGGTTGGAAATCAACGCACGGTTTATATGCATCCAACTGCAGCAGAGATATGGAATGTAGAAACATACTCTGAAAGGTCCTAAGTACACCTCTTGCACAAGTTTTTCGTGTGCCTTGTGTTCGTACTGAATAGCCTCGAGGGTTTCAAGGAGACCTGGCATCTGTTTGTAGTCATTGTTTGGGATGGAAGAACGAAGATGTTGTCATGAGCGTCACCTTCAATACCACCTGATACACGCGAACGACATCCTCGAGGGAAGCGACACCTTTCTTGAAACGCTTGCTTAGCCGATGAAGATCAGGCATGAGTTTGAGGTAGTCATCCTGCCAGTTCATAGTGATAAGGCTGCAAGTGTAGGACAAGTTGCAAATTATGTCCGTTACCTGTAGGGCACGTCTTGTCGAAGAATCATCTACAAAGGTTTCTACCAAATCTTGACGCTTCCCTGTAGAGAAAACACTTGAGTTCAGTCCGGGAAACGATATTCAAAGTAGATGAGGTGAACTCTGACTCACGTATTTCGTGCAAGTTGACGAGAGGCTGCTTCAACCAAGTTGCGAGCAGTCTGGTTCCCTGCGCGGTCTTGCATTTATTCAAAAGGCCCAACAGCGTAGATGACTTATTGAGGCTACCCTGTGGATGCGTGAGATAAAGTAAGAGGACACACGACCTGTTGAGACTGACCCCTCCTTCGAAATCGACGAGTGCCAGTGCCCTCACGGAACTGGCATCGAGACGCATATATTGAGCGAGATCGTGTGTTTTGAGTTTATATGCGCCACGATTTGCAGGATCTGAAAGCAGAGAAAGGTAGATGACGAGTGCCGCTAGAGCCCCTGGCGCAGGGACAGCTGTTTGCGGATGGCAACATGAGCACGAAGGCGATAGAGAAGATGGGGAGGACGCACTGCTGGTGTTTGGTTCATCCTCTGCATCCTCGGATCCGGTTAGCTTTTTGATGTCTTCCAAGATATTTTTGGTCGTAAACTCGCCTGTATATGCGCGAGTCAGAGGAGGGAGAGATGCGGGACAAGTACATACTAGGTTTTCGTTCTGTGACGACGACACCGCACCGCTCAAGAACTGCTTTGAGCTTGCTGAGGTCAAAATCACGGTCGGTGGTGCCAGATGCCGTGCCTGTGGGTATGATTGCTTCTTTGACGGAAAGCTGGATGATGAGAGACTGTACGACGAGTCAGTTTGAGTTGTAATGTAAATGCACGCGCGCACTTCTGTGTTCGAGAAGAGGTCATTGTCTACGAAATCGGCTGCGCCAATTTCGCGAACGCTCGCGTCTGCGTACGCGATGCTGACGTTCTTTGTCTTTGCCTTTTCACCGCTGGCTGCAGCGGCGATCTTGATTGCGACGACAATGGGTGGGGAAAGAACGTCCGAGTTTGTAAAGAGGAGGTCCTCGACTGCTTGGAGGTTTCCTGGCGAGGCCTGTGGGACGTGTCAGCACGCGCGCGAGGGAAGTGGGGTTGCTTGCCTCTTTCTGCAGGACGAATTTCGTGGCCTTGCGCCCCTGACCTGGTGCAGGGGCCCAAATCTGGACTCTGAGCTGCTTGACGGTCAATGCCTCGCGCAAGAACGTGTGACCGAGCGTGTAATTGAGGGTCACGCTGGGGAGGCCAGCTGTCTTGCCTCCTGCGCCGAGGTACTTGAGGACAGTGTTTGTGCGGAAGACGTGTGTCGCGACGTAGAGCGCGTCTGGGCCGTGCACGGAGTAAAAGTCGTTGCGGTCAAAGAGACGGACGGTGCCATCTATAACGGGTGATTTCTTTGGGAGACGCGAAAAGAAGGCGACAAAGCCTGGGTCAGTGATGTCGTGCTCGCTCTCTCTCTCTTTCTCTTTCCCGTACATGACTGACATGACCTGACGCGTGTGTGACAGGTGTGACAGTTACTGCTCTGCTCTGCCATGGTCGAGTTGGTCGAGTCTCCGGTCGGTCTCGCCGCTGTCCGCATACACGGCGCCAACGCAACCACCCGCGCATTCCTCGACTGGCTACTCGCACCCCACCTCGTCATACACCCACACTCCACTTTCCAGAACGTGCTCGACACCTCCGCAGCCATATCCCGCGCACTCTCCGCTACTGGCGTCTTCCGCTCACACTCCGTCCGCAT
Organism: Lanmaoa pseudosensibilis; assembly: GCA_038092875.1. Lineage (NCBI taxonomy): Eukaryota > Fungi > Basidiomycota > Agaricomycetes > Boletales > Boletaceae > Lanmaoa > Lanmaoa pseudosensibilis. Next base: position 3,352 of record JBBPRF010000128.1, read on the forward strand.
ACTCCCCGCCGAAAACGGCTCCACCGACCACGTCGACCTCGTCTACAACGTGCACGAACGCGGCAGGTTCTTCATAAAGACCTCCACAGAGCTCGGCGATGGCGAGGGCAACGCGGCAAGTATCCCCCCCTTTCTCTGTCCGCGCACTCACCCCGTCCTAGTCGCTCGAGGGCCGTCTCACGAACCTCTTTGGCTATGCCGACGTCCTCTCCCTCAACGCCTCCATGGGAACAAAGACAAAACGCGCGTTCGACGCGTCCCTGTCCCTCCCCGTCACGCCAGCCATGTCCTCTCACGCCTTTCTCAGCCTGGTCGGCACCGAACGGGAGCTCGGCGCTCAGGGCGGCGGCGGCAGGGAGGAACGCATGGCACTCAAAGCCGGTCTCAGAAAATGCACCCTCGGCATACCCATCCCAGGCAATGAGATCGCCGCAGAGCTCGCCTGGAGGTGTATTGGCTCTCTCAGCGACGACGCTGGCATCAGGTATCCCCGACACACGTCTCTTTCTCCCACCCATGTTCACCCGTCGTCAGTATCCGTCATTCGGCCGGCCCAGCCGCCAAAGCGTCCCTGTCCCACACGTACACCCGCGACACCCTTAATGATCCTGTCATGCCCACCTCTGGCTCCTTGCTCCGAGTCGTCAACGAACTTTCCCTTGCCGGTAAACTCGATGCATTCGTCCCACTCCCGTCAGCCGCCGCAACTCGGAACATCCTCGGAGAGGGCGACAATGCATTTTGGAAGACAGAGGCGCACGCCAAGAAAGGCTGGTCATTAACAGAGGGACTGGCAAGTCACTTTGGCAATATGTCACGCCCCACACGACTTATTGGTGTATACAGACCCTTTCCCTAACAGGACGTGCGGGTCTTCTCCATCTCCTAGCGGGTGATCCGAGCACCCTCCACTACTCGGACAAGTTTCAGCTCGGCGGGCCGCTCAGTGTAAGAGCCTTTGGACCCGCCGGGATGGGTGGTCATGAGGGGTGTAAGTCGTCTTGTGCTGCTGCAACGCCGACGATGCTAACCTCACGCTCGCAGCGACATCCGTAGGCGGTGATCTCTATTACTCTCTCGGGCTATCAATATTGGGCAACATTCCCAGACGTCCCCAGTGGCCCACCAAATTTCATGCGTGGGTCAATGCAGGGAGACTACAAGGTATCAACGGATGTACGCTTTCTTTTTCTCCGGTTTCTGTCCATGACACTCACTCAGAGCTTTACTCACCTGTCTCATCGCTTTCAAACGAATTCAGCATCCCCCTTCCAATCCATCCACACAGCAATCACACAACCTTCTATAAGCGTCGGCCTAGGTCTCGTATATCGTTTCGACCCCATCCGCGTCGAAGTCAACCTGGGAGTGCCTCTCGTCGCTGCCAAAGGAGAGGTATTGAAGCGGGGACCACAGGTGGGAATCGGGTTGGAGTTTTTGTAGCGCGCATCGATCCTTCTGCAACGCTGCTTGTCTCCGGACGAAATCCTTGTCTGAGTTGAGCACGTAGACCTATGAAGTGCCCACATTGGATTTCGTAGTCTCCGTACCCCTCGACTCTGTTGCCTACCGTGCGCGTGAGGGCCTGTCGACGTCGGTGCTCATTCCACAGCATGGACGCGGCAATACATCGTGATAGAAGTTGATGCCTCGACAGAAGAACGTTTTGTTAACGCGTGTAGGCTCTGCCTGGGTATTGTCATGCTGTCCCTTTGTTACATGAGAGTGTAGCGCAAAAGTCTGAAGAGGACAGTGTCAGAAAATGGACAGAGAAACAACTTTGTTGATGACCGTCCCCTGGCTGAGGTTGGCGTTCATACGACCCCATGTCTCATTCCAAGCATCCTCCAGTCATGGGTATAACCATTTCATTCAAACAGCTTGTGCAAGATGATCGCCCGTTCCTTGGCTACAAGCACGCACTTTTCCAACGATCCCGTACCTTGGGAAGCTAAAACCTCTCCTTCACCACCATCGTTCTCGCCCATCGTCCCCCGTTCGACGCTCACCACGCCTCCCTCCACATCAACGACGACGCTGATCGCAGACGTGAGCAATGGCTCCTCAAAGGAAGTAGGATCCGCCAGAAGCACGGGCGCGCTGAGAGAGAGAGAGAAACTCCATGTCAGCGGGTAAAACGTCATAGGCCAAAAACACCGAGCGACCTCCCACCGACGCAGCCAAAGCTGAGACCGACCACCCTGCGGCTCTTGTCGAGAGATAGAGGGACACGGACGGTACGACTGCACGTGGTCGTGGTCGTATCCGGGTCGAACGTCGCCTGGGGTAGCGTTGCTAGAGTCGCCGCGTTAATACCAAGTGCGGTTGCGTTGTGTAAAGGAGCGGGGAATACGCACTGTTCCCCAACGCTGCCATGATCGCTACGAGTGCTGCGTCGAACGCGTTACCGTCATAGTTGAGGCATGTCGCATCGATGTAGAGACACCATACGGCTTGGCCGGACGATATGCAGAGCGAACTGAGTGGTAATATGTTTGATCTGGACGTAAACCGTCGCATGAGGTCGGTCAAAGAAAGACCGAGAACAAACCTGACGAGCGCGTCGTTCAGTCTCTCGGAGAGTACCTGTGCCTCCTCCAATGGTGGACCAGGCTTGAACTTGGGCGAGCACATCGCCGGGAGGTCGATGTTGGGGACTTGTGTTCCAGGCAGCACATCGAGGGTGTCAGGCGAGACTGGCCAAGGGGTATGACGCACGTCACATTGGAAAAAGACCCACCTATGAAGCCGAGATCGGGCGCGTCTAGCTCTGGTTCTGCGATTTCGGCCTTGATGCCACATACGATGATGGTCTTGCCCATCCGTACGAGGGCTGAACCATCGGCCGTGGATATGGATCCTGCGAGGATGATCAAGGGTTAGCGGGAGACGTGGTCGCGCGGATGAGATTTTCCATGTGGTCGACGACACGTCCAGGGATCGTCGTGCGTCGATGAGGGGGATGGTCGGTCGATTATTACAGGGCGAGGACACGAAATGGGATGACACGAAAATAAATAAAAAATAAAAAAAACACACCGACGTTGACGAACACGTCTCTCCACTCGCGCGGTTCACGACCGTCGGGTCTGACGCCCTCTGCAAGGAATCGATCGAGATAGGCTTGCGGATGAAGTCGTTGGAAGATTTGAGCGCGCAATGCGTCCGACTGGGCTGACATGGTGGCGAGTGAACGGATATGGCAATCGGACTTTTGTGTTATCAACGGGTCATTTCGACGTCCATCAGCATGGCCGCCAGCCAGAAAGCGCGCGTCGATGCTGACGAAGACGACCTCGACGACCTCGACGACCTCGATGGTCAGTCTTGACTTATCCCTCGCGTTCACCGACGCTCATCTCATCACCAGATGTCCTCGATCAGTTCTCGCCGAAGCTGACTTCCCCCCAGCCCCCACCTCAGCCTACCTCTGCGAGCGCGTCCACATCGGGGAAGCAGCGCGGGACGCATGCGGACGAGACGCCGACGGACGACTTTGCGGCAGAGCTCGCCAAGGAAATGGTGTCCGTGCTCAAGGAACTCGGGATCGATCCGCAGGCGACTTCGGATGGTCCTGATGAGGTCGTGAAGCAGAAACAGCTCGCGGCTGCTTGGGAAGCTATGCTCGTCGATGGGATGTCGGGTCCGTCCAATGCGCACACACCTGCGCATGCTTCGTCTCCGGGGCCGAAGGAAGCCGATTACGAGTCACGCATCCGCTCGACTATGAATAAACTCAAGGAGAGTGAGTCGGACCTCAAATCGTCCGATCCATCCGCGAGTGGTGGTGACGAACTCGAATCGTTGCTGTCGAGGCTAGGAAACTTCGGTGATCCTTCTGGCGATGGTGCGGAGGGTGAAGAACAGCTACAGGGGCTGTTGGAGACGATGATGACCCAACTTATGAGTAAGGATGTGTTGTACGAGCCGTTGAAGGAGTTGCACGACAAGGTGAGTATGTACTCCCTCTGTCTCACCAGTCTGACGAGGAACGTGAATCGCTTAGTTCCCCGGGTATCTCGACGAGAACAGCAGTACCATATCGCCTGAAGATAAGAAACGCTTCGAGGCACAAATATCGTGCATCAAGCAGCTGATGGACGAATTTGAGGCAAAGACATATCGTGACGACGACGAAAAGGCTCGCGAAAAGATCGTCGACCTCATGGGCGAGGTATGATGTCTCACATCGACGGTACCATGTTCGCGTTCTTATGTGAGCACACAGCTGCAAACGCACGGATCGCCGCCAGAGAAAATTATGGGTCCCCTTCCTCCTGGCTTCAACATGGGCGCAGATGGACTTCCCGACATGCCAGAGGGCTGCAACGTTAGTTAGTCGAAGTGTATTACTACTCGTTATGATAGACAGTCACGTGATGACGTGAACCACGAGGTTGATCTTGTCTTTTGTCCGAGTTATGTTCTTGATATGAACATGCGTCCACCAGGATCTCCCAGCGACGCCGACGACGTCCACAACGACAATGGCGGACGTCGTCGGCCATTTCGCCCTCTCCAACCTTTCAGAACGTCCCGCTCACCCAACACAACCCGCTCGCCCACCCTACCCACCAAATCCACTCCCCCTCGCGAGGTCATCCTGACGCCTCGCGCGACACCCAAACCTATCAAGCGCAAGGCCTCTTCGCGCCTGAAGCGCCCAGCGACCAAAGTCAAGAGCGAACCCCCCGAAATCGACCTCTCCAAGGTGCGCCCGCCCTCGCCCACGGACGACCCGTTGCTCCTCTCGGGGACACGCTCGGCAAGGAGCCCACCGCTCCGTGCACGTTTTACCCCTGCCTTTTCCTCCTCGCCGTCGGATTCGAAATGCGTCGACCCCCCGGTGGCGTTTGCAGCGCGTCTCTCCGGGAGGCGGGTCGGTGCCCTGAGGAGGAGCTCGCCAGACACGGACGTCCATGTGCTCCCCGTGTTTGATGCACCACGCACCGTCGAGGAGACGAACGGTGGTTGGAGCGACTCGGACGACGACGAGTTCAACCTCACGGGCGAGTATACGGGCAAATACAAGATCCTCAAGGTCCCCATCAAGGCGGACCCGCCGACGAGCGGGACGAAAGAGCGCATGGAGTCGTGGGGACGGCCTGTCAGTCCGTTTCCGTACAGCGAAATCATGGAGCGATCCCTGCCGCTGTCGGACTTTGCAGAGGATGGGCGTGGGCGGGAGGATATCCTTGAGTCGGTGATACCTTGCGAAGATCTGGATATGTGGGAGGCTGCGACGGAGCCCCCGCATTCGGATGTGGAGCCTTCGTCGCCACCGTCGGTCTCGGAGGATGAGTTTGCAGAATTGGACGATGATTTTCTCGTATTTGATATGGATGCGGAGTCTACGCAGGTTCGCCCGCTTGTTGAGCCCCGAGAAGTTTCAGATTCGGACCAGACAATACTGGAGGAGCAGGAGGAAGAGGCACAGATTGATCGTGAACTTTCGGTTGCCGTGGATGATGGTCCCGACGTCCCTCTCTCTCTTTCCAAGGCTCATCAACCAATTAATCCTATGGAGCATGATTCTTCGGACGAGGAAGACGATGTAGAGGGAGAAGACATTATCAAGATTACCAGTGAAGACCCCAAAGCAGCTGCCCGTGCAGCCGCAATTTTGAGATTGGTAGGTGAATACAACCATGCATGAAGGCCCGGTCTGATTAACCCTCTCTAGCACGACTATGACTGTATTCTTGCTGCTGAGAAGAAGAAGCGGTCTAGTCGATCTGCCAAGTCAACGCGAAAACGTCGCAAGACTATTGAGAACGCTGGAATTTCCAAGTCTTATACGGAGTGGAAGAGCCAACAGTGGCAGACGGTCCAAGGGAGCGAAATGTCACCAGGATCGCGCAGTCTTCCGCTCCTCGAGCTTTGGCGGGATGCGGAAGATAGTGTTTTCCTCGAGCACCATTCAATGAGCTACCGTGATGCCTCATTCACGTTGTCACCTTTGAAGGTGATGGCAACTCGCCCCGAACCTCTGCTTCCTCCTTCGTCAGGAGAGTGGAATCGTGACTGCTGGAAGTCCTTGGACAAGTGCCTCGTCGCTGAGCGACTTGCCGTTGCAGCAGCACGTGGTCTCGGTACAGATCTATTCGCGAACGCGGGGGACATATCGAAAGATGCAGTATTGGATCGCTTTGCGAATCAAGTCGGTGGTGAATCCGTTCTGGTTGGACTTGGACCCGACTGGTCCAGGTAAGTTTGGCTGACATCAAGTTCTGCCATACAAGCTTACATCCTTCCCCAGGGATAACTTAATCCTGAGATTAGATGTTCTCATCAAGAAGCAGTCGCGACATGCGACGCGCACACCCATGTTTGCGCGTCAAGACTCGCTTGAGACGACCGAACTGCGTTACCATGGACTCTTGCAAGAAGCCATGGCACTTTCAGGGACAATGGAACGATGCCCGACTTCTACGTCGACTGGGTCGGATACTACCGTCGTCTCTGAACGACATGGCGCGCGCAAGATGATGTTACCTGAACCGTTGTTGTATCCGGAGCCCGGCTGGCAGAAGAGTCACTTGCGTGATCCCATACGAACGCCCTCCCGAACGCCTGATCCCAGGCCACCACACCCAAAGGATCAGGTTCACCTCCGACATGCGTCGCTGCCACAGCAATCGATGATCCCTGTTCCTGTACGAACGAAACGGTTGGTCGATCTGCGGCATCTCTCGCCGATCAAAGGCGATCGAGGGGGGTGGCGGCCAGCAGCAGCCAGGCGAAGTAGTGGATGTAGTGTCAAGGACTTGGTGAGGCAGTATGAGAGCTTGGATAAGTGATTGCTTTTCTATATGCAATGATTTCAAAGAGTATGTTTATATGTCGCATGTGTTTTTTTAAATGTTTTCGGGATCGCGCTGGGCGCCATAATCTATGAGATTGATTATTTGAATGGACTAATTGGCGGGATCACTTGAGAGAAATATATCATGAAATTGTTTGCATGACGGAGCACTATCGATTTTACTACCAAAGAAAAAGGGGTTCAATAAATCCTAGTGTACTTTGAAGGTGACAAATATTCCAATAAGATATTCACAAGAACGTGCGTCAGTGTATCAAAAGAATACATCAAGGTTAAAACAGAAATTCAAGTCTTCGCATTTCCGAGATGCTGAATAATCAATGAACGGCGTCAGCAGCGCCTTCGTTCGGGGATGCACCAGGTTGATCCGGCGCGCGGGCGTGCGGGTGTTGATGATGAGAGATCTTGTCCAACATTGCGGCGATACCGTGTTTCTCCTTTGAAGCAGCCCTGGCAGCGGGGTCACGAGATGCGGAACGGGAGCGGATGTTGCCTGCGCCACCACGTCCAGTCGACTCAAATTCGCCAAGGTGGTGCCTGACGCGTTCGATGTCGGGCTCGTGGGCGCCAGTGATGTTTGCAGAGCCGCCTCTGCCGGTCGAGTGACTGTGTACGGAGGTCAGTTGGGGACACTCGGCAGGAGGAGGTAAGAGAGGGAGTACTGACATTCCTTCATGATGTGCATGCTGCCTCCGTTCCTCGTCATCAAGGGCGTCCGGCTTGGGGTTATTTCCGGTGTGGATGTTCCCCGCGCCGCCTCGTCCGGTGGAGTGCATGACAGCGGCCGGACCTCGGGAACGAGAACGAGACCCGGAGATGTTTCCGACACCACCACGGCCCGAAGAGTGCTACATCGGACGGAACCAGGATCGGTTGGGTGGTTTTGGAGAGTTGGGGTGATATGCTTACGATCGTGGTCGCCTCTGCGTGTTCGCGGACGAGCTTGGCCTGGAGGTCGGCTTCTGCTACATCTTCGGTGATACGCTGGGCATCTCGTGAAGGGGAGCGGATGTTTCCAGCACCACCGCGTCCGACGGAAAAGACCTGATCGTTTGAGTGTCAGTGGGATTGGCAAAGGGATATGCAAGGAGAGACTGACTCTGTCGGGGTGAATTGCGGGCTCGCGGCCACGGGTGTGCGAAAGGTCATCTGAGTCATCGGCAGTAGGACGGGAATCACGAGATTGGGAGGAAAGCCTGATGTTGCCTAAACCGCCTCTTCCAGAGGACTGCCATGCAGGGTTAGACTGAGTGCGGGCAACGAGTGAGCGGAAGAGACTCACAAAGGCATCACGTCCCCTCGACACGGAGCGACGCTCAGGGTTGTTGGGGGAGTCTGTCATGAGATGCGGTCAGAAAAGCACTCGGACTAAAGACGGTCTGATAACGAGAATGATAGACGCTGTGTTAAGCTTATCTCGGGTGTATTCATCGCAAGGGGCTTATCTCGTCGTCGCAAGGGGCAGGCTTATCTCTCGCACTCACCTGGCTTGTTCACCAATGGCTCTAACACGGAAGTGTCATGGCTCCCCTCCATCGACAGCGCGCGCGTCAATCGTGCCCCAATCGCAGATATTTGGTGCGAAAAGGACCTGCGCGGTGATCTTATGTCTGATAGGACGCCCATTGGTGCGTTGTCGTCTGCGTCCATTGGCATGTCTGGTAGCTGGTTAAATAGCGAGCAGCTCGTCTGGCGCGTACAAATGGAGCCAACGTGTGTCATCGTGCGTGATCTTTTGGCCCTCCATAACATTCCGAGTCACTCTCTCCGCCAGCTGTGCCTGATCTCAGGGTCGTCTGACTACGGATCTACGTGTCGGCCATACACTCCATCCTGCCCGCCACCCAGCCATCCTGTGCACTGACACCATCCGCATCGTTACATACGCGACGGCCACTTTGTTCGATATGCGCCCATTATTGGGACGAATAGCGTCTTTCTCTCGCGACTCTGTGGACGATGGAATGACATTGCCAGCCACAACGTGGTTAGCAGTTATTTGAAACTCGTCTAAACGTTGGATGAAACGGAATCTGAACAATCCAGTACTTCGGGCCCGCCGCTCTAGATTGCTCTACTTTGAGCGGCTTGGAATTTCGTTCTGTCCAACGTTTTAAGCCAGTCATTCAATCCTGCTCAGTGTTCACCGCGTTGTGTGGCGTCTGATGTCAATGGGCTGGTTATTTGTCCACGTTCAGCCCGCTTCACGTCAGAAGCACGACACACAGGACGTCGCTGTCTAATGGCAACCCAGCTGTCGTGGAGAAACGTTCGCTCTCTGGTTGGCTACGGTGAGACGGTAGCCAATACAGTCGACTCTCCTATTTGGACCCACCCTGACAGTGTATACGTTTTCAATCCTTCGAGTTGGTTTGCAAGGGATTTTGCATCCATAAACTGATTCCCCGTAGCTGTTTCAAGTACGTACTCCCACACGACCCATACCCTGAGTTCGTCTGGTAACCAGACTAACTCTGATCAGTGAGGGCCTATCCCCGAGATGTATCACTGTATGCATCAGGGGGGGGTCGACTTTATGTAAAATCTACTCCCAGCCTTCAACGCCCATCTGCAATGAATGACTCCAAGGCTTGATAGTATCTGCGAGTACGGCGAGGTACGAACTCGTTCTCGCAGCTATTAACGTCTGCCGTTTTACAGTCCGTCGGTCGCAGATTTCACCTGCTGGCAGTGCGTCTGTATAGTACAGTGACACTTAAGTACGCCGTTGGAAGCGGTAGCCATAGAGAAGGCTTGGCGCAACTCGGAAAGCTCTGGTTGCATGTAAATCAGCTGCTTTTATGTTTCCGAGTTCTTCCATAAAGAGCTCATGCCGCTGAGAATTGAGGTTTATATCCTCCTTTGCAACCAAATCAAGAGCAAGAAGAGTGCCTACTTAGCAGCATTACAAACCATAGTATGATCTGATGATATCTTTTTGAACACGGAGATCCATGGTTGGATATCTCTTGGTCACAAGTTGTGATGCCATCATTCAAGCATGTTACTGTGCGGTTCCCTTTCGTGGATGTTCAAACGTCTGCACGGAAGACGAAGCTTGGTGTTATACCAAATGTATACGTACCCTCAGATTACTCACGCCGTGCACAACAGCAGTTATCCTAGCTTCTAAGTGTGAATTTCGAACATGAGTGGTGTGGTCTTACACGCGAGTGAGATTGTCCAGTCTATGATCAAAAGCTCTGCAGCATGAATGACAGGCGGTAAGAAACAAATGGCGATCGACTGCAACATTAATTCGAGAACTTGTACATTCAATGTAGATGTCAGGGCGACACGACGAACCGTCTCATCACAGTGTAGTGGGTCCAGACTAGTTCTCTGGATTCGGGTTCCTAGAGGCATCATAGGTCAGCACGATGTGCCGATAAGAGATTTTGATCAAAAAAGATGGAAGGTCAGATAGGAGCGAAAGACGTGATGTTTGGTTGTCAACACGATAGTTCAGTGTGAACTATGCTTGATTTTTGTGTTTCATCATAGACAATTGGCTACGAAGCCGTGGGAAACAAGGGGATGACAAGGGCTCACATTCTCCGCTTTCCTCCTGGGACGTCGGCGATATTTACGAATCTGTGGTAGATGAGTCAACATCCAGTGTTGGGGGGACGGATCCGGGGTACTTGCCTGCGGTTATAGAGCTCGCGCTTCTTGGCACGACCAGTAGGCGGTTTCTCCTTCTCCTGCTTTTCAACCTTTGGTGTTTGCGACTTGACCTTGCCGGCACGCGCAAGAGATCCGTGAACTAGGTGGAATGAGCATTGAATTGGCGCACGTTTCATGCGAGAGTCATGATACACACCTTTCCCCATATTGTCGAGGTTGGAATGCACGTCTGGTGGCTGAGGTGCTGTATAGTTCCGTCGGTCGGCAACTCCCGATGCGGTGTTTGTGAAACAAAGAACGAGCCATCAATGTCAGTGAATTAGCACGGTGGCTGGCGAGCTCCTGAGGACGCGTCGGGGTGTAGAAGCTGATCGGTTAAAATAACAGAGACGTTCATGCCCGCAAAAGCAGTTCCGCATAAGGTTGTTCATGTTGACTCGCCGCCCATATCAAGTGAAACTGAGGAATCAGGACTGCTTGGAAAAGGGACCACTGGACTACTGGTGGTGGACGAAGGGAGAAAGGTAATACTGAGCAAGCCATACGCTGGTACTGAAGGAGAAGAGGGTCGATTTAAATATTCAATCAATTTGCTTGTTATTGAATATTTTGATTTGATTATTCCCTTTGCTATCGACAACAATGTCTGCTCAAAAAACGTCGTGGGCAGACGATGTAGACGAGCTCGCAGAACCCATCGGCGACTACATCGACGATAATGGGATACGCACAACGATCGAGTACGCCATCAACGATGAGGGCAAGAAAGTCAAAGTGAGCATCACCCTCTTTATTCATGTTTCGGAGTTACCGATCGTCTTCATACAGATCACTCGCAAGATTAAGCGGACACTCCAAAAATCGGTCGTCGAACACACCGTCGCCGAGCGCAAAAAATGGGCAAAATTCGGAAAGGAGAGAGGAAACAAAGAGGGTCCCGATCGTGCTACTACGACCGTCGGCGAGAACGTCGTACTCAAATTGACCGCTGGAAACAAGGTACGCCCTTGATCTCCTCCGCTCATAGATCTTCTTCCCTGATATTCGCGCACGATTCAGGCGGCAGAAAGCGAGCCAACTGCAGAACAAAATATCAAGACCGAGCTTGCGAAAGCGGGTGCTGGCAAGGTCGTCTGTCGATTGTGTAAAGGAGACCACTTTACAGCCAAGTGTCCCTACAAGGACTCCCTTGCGGGCCTCGAGACAGCGGATATTCCCCCAACAGACGACTTTACTCCCGCCGCCGATACACCACCTGCCGCTACTTCGGGCGGCAAATATGTCCCTCCATCGATGCGTGCAGGTGCCCGCGGTCCCGGAGAGTCAATGAATCGCGTGGGTGGCACTGGCTCACGGGAGGATCTCCCCACGCTCCGCGTCACGAATATTTCAGAGGAAACACAGGAGAACGATCTGCGCGAACTCTTCGGTGCGTTTGGCCGCGTGGCAAGAGTCTATGTAGGTCGGGACAGGGAGACCGGTATTGGAAAAGGTTTTGCGTTCGTCAGCTTTGAGGATAGGGCAATTGCACAGCGTGCGATGGAGAAACTGAATGGGAAGGGTTACGATAACTTGATTCTGAGCGTACAGTGGTCTCGTAAGTAGTCGGTGTTCCTTGTCTTGTTCCTATCCTGACGATCATGTTGCAGAGCCAAGACCGGATGGGCGATGACCATGCTCTTGTAGACATGTTACACACCAGAACTGTACTTTTCTATGATCCAGTCACCTATTTTACGAATTTGTTCCACTTGACCATTGCACTTGCATTTTTCTATCATGCTTGCGAGTGGCGCCATGAGATCACGGATCGGCGTTGGTGGCGTATTATAATTCGTACACCTTATTCAGGAAGTTGCTAAACGCTCATAGTTTACGCATCATATTCACGATTGACTGCACTGTCGGCCCAGATTTGACAACCCGACTATCGGCTACTGGCAAAGCTTGACCAAAATGCAGATGCAGCAGCACAATTCAGGCGGGACTCTTCCAGTCGCCTACATCGTGTCCGAGGAACTAGTCAGGGTAAGTAAGCTGCTGGCAGGGGGACTCTGGATCAAGCAGTCCCAATGACAATGCTAATCTGTTCACACAACTCAACAATCGTCACTGATCCGGAAAACCTGCCCAGGTGTCGTCTCACCTGCCTTCGAATAAAAACCGTTCATTACTGGTACACTCATTGGTCAGCGCATTCGGCCTACAGTCGTTGGCTCAGGCTTCCGATGGCCAGAAGTGTATCAAATTCCTTCGTCCCCGCAGAGCAACCAGCAAGGAGCTTTTGGCTTACCATACTCGCAATTACCTTGATTATGCCTTGAACTCTTCCAATGACTATGATGACCTATCTCAAGTTGCCGAGTTCGGGCTCGAGGACGTGCGTGTTCTGCTATGCTGTCGTGGTTGTATCACACACGCAGAGTAGGATTGCCCACCATTCCACGGAATGCATGAGTATATACCCCTGGTCGCGGGAGCGACGTTGACAGCTGTCGATGCAATAAAGGATAACTCCTGTGATATTGCTGTTTGTTGGGACGGTGGCAGGTCAGTTACGTTCACTGACTTCTTAGCACTCTTTTCAGAACAAATATAGACACCATGCACAGAAGTCCCATGCTTCTGGGTTTTGCTACGTGGCCGATTGTGTCCTGGCCATCCTTGCTCTGAGACGCATTCCACCTTCTCCGGGTTCAGTACCCCCACGGAGGTCTCGTGTAATGTACCTCGACTTGGACCTGCATTTTTCAGATGCGGTCTCACATGCTTTTCATAATCCCGGTTCAACTGCGGTGTCTCAGGTTCTGGTAAGTCAATTTTAGCACCACTTGGCTGATTTGACACAGAAGAGTACTGCACTTCAGACGCTCTCGATCCATCACGCCGCTCCTGGTTTCTTTCCTGTTTCTTCTCTTTCTGCTCTGCCAAATCCAGAAGATGCCTCGTTCGACCCGTTTACATTGTCTCTCCCACTTCAAAGGGGTGCTTCCTGCCGAACATTTGCACGAGTGTGGCCTGTTGTCGAGAGGATCAAGGATACGTTCCAGCCGGACTTCATCGTAGTCCAATGTGGCGTGGATGGACTTGCGGGTGACCCTATGGCAACTTGGAACTGGTCGATTGGTGGCCCAGGGTCGCTCGGATGGTGCATTGATAGAATAGTGCAAAGCTGGTCAGGAAAGAAGCTCCTTCTCGGAGGCGGTACGTGCCAATCGTTCGTTGTGATGTCATTACCAAAACGTTCGTCAAGGAGGATACAATTCCTCGAATGCCGCACGTGCTTGGGCTTTTCTGACGTCGGTTGTGGTAGGTGAAGTTGGCTATCGGAATGTCGATCTCACAACGCTGGTTTCAGGCTGGCAGACCTCTCTCTCTAGATGCAGAGATACCGGACCATCGCGCATTCCCTTTGTATCAACCCTCGTTCACGCTGGATGTCCCTGCTGGCAACATGCAAGACCAAAACTCGGACGAATACCTGGAACGCGTCGAAGATATCTTTGGAAGAGTTCAGATTGTGTTACAACGACGACTATCCGGAGAAAGTTCATCGTAATTCCCTTATATTTCATACATTGGTAAATACAAATGGTGGATCTATCAGGCTCGTCATCTAGCCTCCTTTACACGATATAGGCTGTCAAGGCGCTGACACTATAGGCGGGGGCGGTATAGTTGAAAGTTTGGGCAAGAGTCATGGGAGACGTCGTAGGAACGACAGCGTCTGGCGTCGTGGGGGTGTTGCTTGCGCTTACAGGTCCAGTTATCACGGTGACGAGCCCGGAGCTAGAAACCTCAAAGGGCAACACAAAGGTCACCAGTGCAGGCGCGGTGTTGTAGTTGACAACCTAGATGAATAATTTTAAGAAGATCCTGCAGTCCTTGTTGCGATACGTGCCTTAATGAAGATGGTGCGAAGGTTGATGTCGTGGGTGACGCTCCAATACATAGTTCCATCGTAAGTGGGGAGCGTGCTGGGCAAATATTCAGTGCCTCGGTGGGTGCTGAAGAGCTGCATTCGACAGGTTAATGCAGCCACAGCGAAGTGTATGAGCACAGATTATACCTGCTGGACATAGTAGCTGGTCGAAGGGTAGACTTTCGCAGCACTGTTCGGTTCAAATAAATGGTAGATGTCGTCAAGATGTATTTTAAGGCTTACTCGAAAGCGACAAGGTTGGGTGTCTAATGATGGCATTAGCGATGGCGAGGAAAAGTAGAGGTCGTATAGCTTGCCCATTGGTAGTCGGCAACGTTCATCAAGAGCGGCGCATAGGAAGCAGCGAAGACGATGTCAGCGTTCCTCTCGAAGCCGGTCATGTAGGCAGCCTCTCCCACAGCACCTGGACCGAGGATGCATCATAGGATAGAAAAAAAGTATGGCACCGCAGCTTACTTTGAATGGTGGGATACATGAGACGTCCCTGGCTGCCAAAGGGGTCGGTAAGGTTGGTAGAAATAGCAGCGTATTCACCCTAGACGGAGATGAGTGTTTCAGCAGCGTACTATAGAACAGGCTATACCTGGAAGTAGTATGTACCGTTACGCTACATAACCGGAGAGTGAGTAATCGAGGCAGCGAACCAATGTCTCTCCGCTCACCTCATAAGCATCGTAGTAGAACGCATTCTCGACGAAGTAATCTGTTCAAAAAATAAGAACGTGGGGTCTGGATACAGAAGGTCGACCTACCGGGGGTCGAGTAGACATGATTGTCATATTGCGTAGGAACAGGATCCAAGATGGGGTTAAACGGGTAGGTGGTGGCGATGAAATCTTGTGGGAGATGACAAGATCCGTCATGTCAAGCCTAGGGGTGTTGAGTAAATACGCACGAAGTTGGGGGAATGCTGCGGTCAGATTTCCTGCAAAGTCTCTCCAGCGGTAGATATATCTAACAGTTTACGATTGAGCCGGCGCAGTTGGTTGATGCGTTGAACAGGTAGCCTCACGATTCAGAAGCGAAGAAATCTTCGTTACCGATCTCAACATAGGTGAGATGAAAGGGCTCAGGGTGACCAAGGGAGGCGCGAAGGGCAGCTTTAGATGTAAATTAGACGTGCTATAGTTCAGAGGAGTTGGACCTACCAAATTCATTGGTAGCTGCGTCACCAATCACGAAGTTGATTTGGTCAATAGCGGTTTGGATGTATGGAGCCAATTCATCCTCGGGAAGACTCTCGCCGTCAAGAGAGTAGCCTGCAGCAATGATTTCAGAATCAAATTTCAGTCCTCGACAAATTTTACAGACCCGCCCAGACAGCCATCATTGGTTCCATCTCCATGTCCTCACACAAGTACATGTA
The DNA here is from genome assembly GCA_038092875.1 of Lanmaoa pseudosensibilis. Classification (NCBI taxonomy): domain Eukaryota; kingdom Fungi; phylum Basidiomycota; class Agaricomycetes; order Boletales; family Boletaceae; genus Lanmaoa; species Lanmaoa pseudosensibilis. Next base: position 19,114 of record JBBPRF010000128.1, read on the forward strand.
CTCGAGTAGACCAAGACCACTAACAACAAATTAATCGACTTGGGTGACGACGGATCGCTGAGCACAGACCACTCACTCGGTGTTGATGTAACCCCAGCCTCCCATACGACCTATTGAACAGGATGAATCAAGGGAAACTAACCGAGGATAGACACAAACCAGGTCTGTCGACAAGCGGACCGACAGTAGCATTCCATTGCCACCTTGTTGCCCAAGTTTGTCCCTAAGGGTTGCTCATTCAATACCCGTTGAATTTTTCATGATCGCTGGATTTACCTCCTGCGAAGCTTGTTAGAGTTGTAATGGATGTGATTTGATGATCCGTACCAAGTTGTTCCCACCAGGCAAACGGAAAAACGAAGGTTTCATCTCATACAATACCTAGGGAGCCATCAATGGAAGGCTGACCACACGATAGCTAACAATGATGCGCACTGTTGCGATATCAACTCTCAGGCCATTCGCGCGGCCCTTGAAGGTAGGGGGAAACAAGGAAAACATGGCGAAATCGATAGTCTGACCAGTTGCACTGGCTCCGTCGAACGTGACCGTAAAGTTGTTCGTTGTGGATGCGGGAGAGGACGTGGGTGTTAGGGATACAGTAATTTGCTTCCATGCCGTTTGTGATCCTCTAATGGGTACTGAAACCGAGGCATAAACTTCGCCTGTAGCACTCTGCAAAGCGACAATGGCTACTCCGTTGAATGAAGAAGCGGTGGGGAATTTGTAGTAAAAAGAGGCATTGTACGTCCAGTCGGAATTCACCTGAATTCCTGGTGGTATAACATGAACGAAGGTCCCGACACAGAACAAGATAACAAACCATAATAGCCTTCATTCCCGAAACCAACTTGTCCAGAGGTGCCTCGTGGGATGGCTAGTTGGAGAGAATTTGGGAGTGCTGACGAGACGGGTGATGGATCAGCGATCACGTTGATCCCGGCCCCGTTAATGGCGTTCCAGGCATATAGTGCGGTGGTTGTATCTGCACACAGTAGTTAGTTATGGCCAGAAAGGTGTTGTTGGTTGCCTACTTGGTGTGACTTGCTGGAAGGCTCGGTTCTGGAGTACTGGAGAGTGGTCAGTATTAATCCACAGCGCCAATTTACACCAACATTCTGCGTAAATACCGCCGTCACCACTCTACGCAGCGGTCAGCGGAGTCCTCGAGCTCGTACCATGAATGTCTTACATGCTGTCAGACGGTTATTCTATGCCCTGGTCGCTAGCAAGAAAAAAGACACTCACATTAATGTCCTGCGAGAGGAAGAACCAACGTGTCAGATAAGCAGTCAATCAAAAGGGACCAGCCAAACCTCGAACATCTGTCCGTCTGGGCAGGGTCATCAGCAACATGAGAGGGGAAAGTACCATGGCTTACAGAGGAGCGGAGGAATAGCGTGGCTCGCAGTTCCATTTACCGTAACCACTGTCGTGGCGGTCGCGCAACTGGCAAGAGCAGCGACAATTTGCACACTACGACCGAGGAATTGGGTCAGCATTTTTCAAAGTGTGACGCACAGTCATACCGAAGTGCGTCTGAGTAACATATATGTTGGCCATAGGAAAGCGGTCCGTGCGGCATAGAATTAGGACACGCGTGATCAACACCAGGGTGCTTGCGGAACCTAGTGCAAGATAACCCGAGACTCGGAGCGATCTCATGCGAAATTTCACAGGAGTAGTTCGACGCCACAAACACATGGGGTTGAAGCGAAGATTCTTAGAGAGTATTTGGTCACAGGGATGGGTTCTAATGGAACAGGGTGGGGCATATTTCGGCGTAATGTTGCTTCTGATCTTCGAGGAACTGAGACGGATTGCACTGGTTAATATGGTTATGCACACAAATAGGCTGCCACTGGCCAGTGCCCAATTGCCCGGGAGCACCGATCGACCTATCGACCCCTGCGCAATGCGCATGCTGGTGCTCCCCAATTGCCCCACTCTCACCAGGGCACGTGACCTCACAAGCAAAGCATTAAATATTTAATCTACATAATTTACATAATAAAGTTATCATATTCTCCATAAACTTGTCTCTCAAACATCTTCGCTGAGCAGACTGCAAGAGTCATTCTTCCTCAAAACTCGGTCCAGTAAGGCTGGCTAGCTTGCTATGCCGTCGTGATCTGTGTAACATACCTCGTTTATTAATCCCTCGTCCTCGTCCCTTGCATCGTTCATCAATCGTTTTCTCAATGCTCTGGAATGCGTCCGTCCTGAGCACAGCATCCTCCGATACTGAGCCAACCGTGGTGATAACATTCGATTCTGCCAAGTATATATTCAATGTTGGTGAGAATACCACCAGAGCATTTTTACAAAGCCGGCAGAACTGGAAGAAAACGCGTGCGCTGTTTCTCAGTTCTGTGGGCACTCAACGTGCCAGCGGTCTCCCTGGTAAAGCCCAATTCATTTTAACATCTCTTGATGTCAATCAATTCTCTATTCCCAAGGGTTCTTCATGACTTTGGCCGATGCAGGTCAATCGCAGATGCAGGTCACCGGTCCGTCCGGGCTTTTGCATTTAATAGCTTCCATGCGGAAGTACACTTATCGGTGAGCCATGTCAAATCTTTCTCATATTTATCATGTAACAAATGGTTTCAAGCGACAACCTCATCATTACTCCTGTCGAAGTCCCCCTCGTCCCACCATGTACGGAAACCGAGGATCTGCCTGTGTACAAGGACGACAATATATCTGTTTTTACGCTTCCTGTTGTCCCCTCAGGATTACCTTTGCAAGCTGTGAACCTTCGGGATGAAGCGGTGGGCTCGTTGAAGCGAAAACGCGAAGATTCACCCGAGCGATCATCCAAGCGACCGTCAAATCAGCATGGCGCGGATCCACCTGCGGGTGATATCATGGCCACGACAGAATTTTTGCGCAAGACTGCATCTGCGCCTGATTTTGATCCTGCTTCGTTGAACGGGGAGGTAGCCCAAGCATGGAGGCAACTTATGATACAATCCATGTTTCCTGCATCTCAGATGTTATCGGCAGCTCCGGACCAGAACGGCCCGGGAAAATGCCAAGAGACGCGGAGAGCAAAGAGCCGCAGTGTCAACACAAAGGCAGATGCCTCGTCGACTGCTCCACGGGTTTCCTTCCCACCGAAGTTTAGTAAACCGTTGCCGGTTCCTGACCGTGCTTTCATCGGCTTTTCTGATCCGACCCTCAAGCCGACAGTTGCGTATGCTATCGTAGGGCCCCGCATACGCGGAAAATTCGACGGGCGAAAGGCGGTCGATTTGGGTCTGCCTCCCGGTCCACTGCGCGCAAGACTAGTCAAGGGAGAGAGCGTGACTGTACAGGTCAAAGACAGCCATGGCAATGTTGTTGATCGCGAAATAAAACCAGAAGATTGCATTGGAGAGAGCGTGACTCCAGCGGTGAGTCAAGTCTCGTGCTTCCCTGGGCCGGAATAGTAAAAATTTGTAGGTGGTATTACTCCTCGACACGCCAACATTAGCCCACATCCCCGCCTTGCTTTCAAGTTTTGTTAGTTCTGGACATTTTGCCAGATACCTATGGAAGCACGCGGGGGAATCCAAACAACATAAAGTTCGAACGATATTCCATTTGTGTGGGGATGGAGTCCTTGAAGACGAGCGTTACAAGTCATTCATGGACGAATTTGGGCCCGAGGTACATGTATGTATCCAAATTATGTATCCGAAGTTGTGTCACCGATCATATGCAAGCACATCGTCGCTTCGCGTAGGTATCTTCCGAATCCCATGACATTCACGAGCGCCGCATACAGTCAGCTCCGACTTAACCAGCTAGACCCCAATATATTCCCGATACAAAAGTATTCGTGCACTGCTGACCAGGCGATAAGTGGTGCGTTTCCTTGTATATTATTGCGTTCAAACGCAGTTGACATGTTTATGAAGATGTTCCTGGATTGCCTGCTCGCGTTACGGCTATGCAAAAAAACATGTTAATCAATTTACATCCACCATCTCCACCACTTCTAGACCCAGATGCTGCAATAGGCGATCTTTTCCATCCTGCAGTTTCTTCCAGCAAGCCGTTTGCCTTGCCAGAATCAACTCGTAGTAGCTTTGCGGACGCTCAGTCACATGTTACCCGCGCGGAATCGGAGGAAATCTGCGGCGGAGACGTAACAGTATGTCCGCTGGGGACAAACAGTGCAATGCCCAGTAAATATAGAAACGGTGATTCTGAAGTTCTCGGCGCCCTTGGCTTCACGCTCACATATTTTTTAGTTTCTGCAACACTTGTCTGCATCCCCAATCGCGGCTGCGTTTTACTAGATGCAGGGGAAGGCACATGGGGTCAACTAGCTCGAAAGTTTGGAGATGACCTCAAGTCAACCTCTAGCGTATGGCAGGTCCTTCGTGAGCTGAAGTGCATCTTTATTAGTCACATGCACGGTGACCATCACATCGGACTGGCTAAAATTTTAGCAATGCGACAACGAGTAAGCGCTCAGACTCGAGATATCTAACACGGGTTAAATGTCATGTAGCTAGATCCACCCTGCGATGCGCCACTATATGTCGTGGGTCACGACAATGTTTTTTTGTATCTGCATGAATACGCAGCCCTTGAGGAACTTGGACTCTCACCCTGTTCCAAAAGTCCCGTCATTCCGGTCCCGGTGGACATCATTCATTGGAAGAATGATTTCTCCTCTTCTTGGGTCCAAGAGGGCTCCCGTAGGTACGTGTTCACTTAGACACAGTTGTGCTTCTCTGAATCGGACTCTCAGTGCCATTTTAGCACACCGCGATATGTGTGCTTCGCTTGGCTTGAAAAGTTTCCGAAGTGTGGATGTAACCCACCGCACGAGTTGTCATGGAGCGATCATCAGACACACGGATGGCTGGAGCATCGTGTAAGTGTATGCACGACTCCTCCACATATCTCGCATTCACTGTCCCATCAGATATTCGGGAGACACCATTCCTACACAGAAGTTGGTGCAAGCAGGAGAAAACGCGACTCTACTCATTCATGAGTCCACGATGGCTGATGATCAGGCAGAGATGGCAGCAGCCAAGATGCACAGTACCGTTGGTCAGGCAATTGAAATCGGGAGAAGGTATGGGTAAAACTCTGCAGTAATGGCATCCTTTACTCACACCGGTTCATAGAATGAAGGCTCGCAACATTCTCCTCACCCATTTTTCAGCGAGGTATCCAAATATACCTCCATCTGTGGTGACGGAACACCGTCCTGGAGACCCAACCCTGGCTCTGGCCTTTGATCATGCCGATATCAAGATCGGTGAGATGTGGAAGATGAACGCCTACATCAAAGCTATCGAACAGAGCTTCACGGACCTTGACGACGAAAACGACACAACGCAAACGGAGGAGGTTGATCTCCCATAATATATCAAGTATCAGTTAGTATCTCTAGAGATGCAATTACACTTCGGGCAATTTCTTCACCTCTCTTATCCCATGTCGCCCTGTGGCGATCAACGGCTTCATGGGCGCCTACTTCAGGAGTGGCACGCGGAGACTCTGAAGATGGCAGAAGCATGGTATCGTTATAAAGATCCAAAAACGAGTGGCAATGGGTAATAAGGGACTTTATCCTGTCAGATGGCGACGTGCCTGGCAACGTTGACATGACAATGGTCTGGTTGGAGGAGTCATCCTTGATGAGTAGTCCCAGGAGAATTGCGGTGTATCCTCTCAAGAAGGCACATTCGGGAGGATCGTCTTGGCGATTCTCGGAGTATTGGATGTGCAACGTAGTAAAGCATTCCAGGATTGATTTTTGGCCAGGGCATCGACAAGCACGAACGCAGAGGCGGGAACCAGGGCACATGGGATTAACCGCTAAGAATTAGAGTGAGCACTTATGTCTGCATCAAAACAAAATCTTACATTTAATTCTGGAGAGAACTGCTACTTTGGGGCTCAAAGTTGCCCAATTCATGACCAATCCTAAAGCAAGACAAAGGAGATCGAAGGCTTCGACCGAACTATTCTGAGACTCCATATTCCGTGATTCCGACCACCTTGCTTGGGATCGCACCACGGTCATGGTGGCAAACGGAAGTGCATGAGATACTTCCAAGGCTGCACCACACCACCACGGGTCGTCGTGTGATAAAAGGGTGAGCACTCGCATCGCGCCGCATAAACACCTTCGCGCTGGTGAACCAATATTGAATATTGCCACAATGAGAATCATCCATGACGGTCTTACCAATGTTCGTCTCTTCTTCACTCTCCTTTAAGAAACTAGAGGATGCAACACAGAGCGACATTAACTCTGATGTGAATCCGCCCAGGTGTGATAATCTATTCGAAGAGTGGTCACCAGCTAGATTAGCTGAGGACCAAAGTCCGAGGAGGTACGAATCTAGGAGGCGGAGGCAGGCTTCAATGTGGAAAAGGGATGGTGCGTCGCTTCGGTTTATGCTGCTTAGCGGTAATAAAGGAAGACCAGATTCGTATGCAGTGATACGTGGCTCCAAGAGGCTAAGCTCAGTCCTCAAGTTTATGAGCAACGTGGGCAGGTACTGGTCTACCAAAAGGGACGGGGGTAAGGTAGCGAGTGAATGTGAAACGAAGAAGCGTGCCGAGGGCTGCATCTCATGAGACTGAGCACGATACAGAATTCTGACCTGGGGGGACAAACCTGGTTCACAGAAGACAAGTGCGATTCCTTTGATACCAAACTCGCAAGTGACTTGAGCTACTCAAGTATATCTCAGTTCCGTGCAAGGATTCCGATTCAAAAACCGAGCTGACCGCGGTGATGTCCGTCCGCAAGATACCATACGACTTGAGGTCATCGTCTGAGCTGCTTGCAAGAACCGAAGCAAGGACATCCTTTCTGTGATCAAAGGAACTCAAGATTTCCACAAGGGTCGGTATGAACTCCTTTTGCTGAGCTACCTCTATGAGTGTGCGGGGATCTCTTCCAGCTAGGGCAGCAAAGAACGTTATAGTGGCATCGAAGATCTGATGGAAGTTGCGAGCTAAGGTTTGGAAGTACAGATGTGAACGTACCTTATCGCTCGTCCCAGCCCGTGCGGCCAAGAATTTATCCCAAGTGCGAATATAAAAATCCGATGTTTTTGCCCGCCGGTTGAAATCGAGATCACACAATTTGTTTACAACTTCGAAGGCGCTGTAATCATAAATCAGCACCGGCGCTAGGAACAAGGAACAACTACACACCTCGCTCTTCGCAGGCCAATTGCACTTGAGTCGTCAAGACCCTCAAATAGATACCCTACTTCGTCCAAGAACCTCCTGCTCTCTCCCTTGCTTCTGAGTTCTGTAATACTCTTCAGGTCGTTCATCATACCGGTGGGAAGGGAAGGTTGGGAAGGGTCTGATGGGTTGCGTCTCAGAGGGGTGGGCACTGCAGCCTGTTCATCCTGGTAAGGCTGCGGGTCATCTTCAGAAAGGTCAATTCCCCAGCGAGAACGCAAGTCAGTATAAGACTCGTGGGGCTCTGGGTCATCGTCAACGGCATTCAGGGGATCTGTGTCAGAGACCGGAAGAGCCACGAGGAACGAGCGAGACGATCCTGCGTATGTTCTGATGCTTCGGGTTGGGAGAGGTTTTGGAGATGACTGAGTGGAAGCTTCTGGAGTGGATTCCCTCTCTGGAAACGTGGTTGGTAGGGAGTGGGATGACGCCTGATGGGCCATTTGAACACTTGAAGTGGTGACTAGTGGTATTTCTGTCAACGGTGTTGCTAGAGATGCGAGTTACAACTTGACATGCCCGTAAATAAAATCACTAAACCTTCAAGAGAGGATTCCGTTCTAGAACGACCAAGCATCCGTTTGACAATGCTCCCTCGTGTGGGTTGGCTGTCGGAACGCGAATGGGTTGTAAAGAGGGAAGTCGAGTCTCTTGGTAATCTTGTTGGGGTTTTCGGGGATCCAGACATGCTTCCAGAAGCGGGCCCGGGTTGCGTCGCCGCGGGTTCCAAGTTGCCGATATTCAACTTCTGCGCTATGGGTGTCGAAGATAATGGCGGAGGTGCTACATACATTATTCAGACACGAGCACTCGTCAGAGGTATGAAAGCGGACTGACACTGGCTCTGCATACGTGTGCCAAGATATGAATTCTTTCTTTTCGGCGAGACAATCTCGACAAAGACCTTGTGCCGTTTCCGCGGGGGGGAAGGGTTACTGAGAGGTGGATCGTCTGGTTCATGACCGTCCCTGGTCTGTGATTGTCCGCCCGACCGTCGTCGCAGTGCTCTTCGACCGTATGTGCGCTGCATTCAAGTTGCAACTTTCCAAGAAACTGTAGTCGTTGCTCCGGTCGATCACTGCTTCCGAACACCCGATCACGTGATCACGACAACGAAGTGCACCGTTCAACGAGCCGTCCAGAGCAGCATTGCTAGCAATGCAATCCCTCCAGGCGCGGATAGACTCTTTCCAGAAAACAAAACGGGTCAAACGTTATCCGAGCAAGCCCTCTTCGTCAGCAGCCTCTGTCAAGTGGCCCCATCCCCCGGGCTTCAAGGCGAACGGGAACACCCTTGCTGAGGCAGGCTTCTTCTTCAGTCCTAGCTGGGATGACAGAGACAGTGTTACTTGCTTTCTGTGCGGAAAGGAACTCAGCGACTGGGATGCAAGTGACGACCCATTCGAGATCCATTACACCAAGTGCCGGAGCTCGTGCGCGTGGGCTGTAGTTCGATGTGGCTTAACAGAAGACCTCGATAATGAGGGCCGGTACGGAAAGCTCATTGTTCACGTCCCCAATACTCATTTCAGGTTGCAGCTTCGTATTTGAGAACAAAATGCGTCTACCCTCGAGCAAAGCAATGGAGAAGGCGCGGTTGGAAACCTTCGGTGAGGATTGGTGGCCCCACGATGGAGAACCGGATCATGGTGCGACGTCCACCAAGGTAGGTCATGATGATGAAGCACTCTTCTTGAACTGAATGGCTATCCAGATGGCGCAAGCCGGCTTCGCGTACACGCCGCAGGCTGCCGGAGATGACACAGTGACGTGTTTGTATTGCAATCTTTCGCTGGGTGGTTGGGAGAAAGGGGACGATCCGGTGTATGGTTCGTACTTTCCTACACCAATAACTTTGCTAAGTCTACCACAGTCAGGAACACCGTAGGCGGGACAGTAAATCTGGGGCTGCCTGTCCTTTCCTTGTGGCGGTTGTCCACATCACAGATCCGCCACCTTCGCGCGCCAAGCGGGGAAAGGCTCGCTCCACGACCTCGACTGTATCTTCCAAGTCCCGCCGCAAGGCTAAAGTCACTCGCGGTAGACCTGTCAAGGCCTCCGCTCCGGTGTCGCAACGCTCTCCATCGCCGAGTCGAGCAGACTCTCGCGAGCGGGACGAAACGGCTATTCTTGATGCTTCTATGGATGTCGACATCTCGCTCGCAGGTCTCCCCGCACCTCGCTCTGTTACCAAACCACAAACACATCAAGACAACAGCCCTATGTACATGAATGGTTCAATACATTCATTGCCCGATAGAGTGGCTCTGCCTGGTCCCAGTGCGCCGAGCAAGCCTGATGCTCCACCCGACACCGCCTTGAGTCATCCAGATCCAATTGTCTTATTGTCACCTGTTGGGGAACCCACAATTGCAAACTCCCAGGTTCTGGCACATTATGAAAGAACAATGTCGTTAGAGCAATGGATACGACAAGAGATTAGCCTCAGCTACGAAAGACTTCTGACTGATGGGCAAAGACAGATAGAGTTATTTAAGACAAAGGCAGCTGAACTTAGGAAATGTATTGATGAATTATGAGGTAGTTTTGGTGGGTAGAGTATAGTGGAGCAGACTTGGTGTGCAGTTATGATTACAATATCTGGCAGTTTGGTGCAATGCAGTTGCAGTGACTTATGTATACAAATTGGTTATAAGCAGGTGTAATCAGATACATATGACCAGATGTTAGATTGACCATCAACCTACAGTATCTGTATACAGTGGCTCAAAAAACTGTCCCAATGCTTGCATGTTTTTCACTAAACACAATAGGGCATGATAACCCCTAAACCTCACCCAAACCTATGAGTGGATGAAAAGAAGTACCCACTCTTGGCTTTCTATCTGTCCAAGATTCAAAGGAATTGGTTAAGATCTAATGGAATGACAGCCATATCAAAATGACAACTCATTGTGACAGTTTTTTGACTTTGAGTTTGCATTACATAAATCAGACCCTGGAGTGCTGTAGGATGATTACATACCTTAAGTAAATAGTGTATTATGTCACAATTATGTAATCCATTATGATATGGCATATATAAACCCTGCCATCACAAATATATTCCCTCATTATCACCATGAAACATCTCTCTACTGCTCAAAGGGATAACATCATCTCTCTTGCTTCTCTTAACCTTTCCTGCTGAAAATTGCATCCCAAACTGGTTTAGGGAAGTCTATTGTGGCTAAGGTCCTTTAGGAAATCCAGCCAGAGAAAGAAAACCATCATGGTGAATGTCCTTCCAAGCTCTCTCCTACCAATAAATGTGCTAGTGTCTAACAAATCATTACTGACAAGGGCAACAATGCAGTTGAGACAACTCATTTCATCAATTCCATCATCACCACCCCTGTCTGCTCACAGACAGTCAGAAATACCCTCAAGAAGGCCTTCCTTATGGCTGTGGTGAAGAAGAAAAAGTCTCTTCTCTCTGCTACCCATAAAGAGAGAAGGTTAGTCTTTGCTCTCAAGTACCAGCATTGGATTGTGGAGGACTGGAAAAGGGTTATTTGGTCAGGTGAGACCAAAATCAATAAAATTGGATTAGATGAACAAGAGTATGTGTGGAAAAAGAAGGGTAAGGGGCTAATTCCTAGAGAGGTCAAAGATACAGTCAAGTTTGGAGAAGGATCACTAATGGTTTGGAGCCACATAGGGTGAAATGGAGTGGGGATTTTAAGTAAGATTGAAGGAAGGATGTATGCTGAACAGTATGTGGCCATTTTGGAGGCAGAATTGTTGCAGAGCATGGAGAAATCTGGGATTCCTGAAGAGGATATTGTTATAAACTATCACAAGCAACAACTCAAACCACAAGGCTTGGAACTAGTCTTGCAGCATACACAGCTACTGGCTCAATGAATGAGGTGGGGAGCTTTGTCCAAGAACAATGTCAACCTACAAGGAGGATGTACTCCAGGCAATAATCAATGATAGTGAACAAAATGGATTAGATTGGGGATTCCAGTCACAGAGTGTCTACTTTATATATGTTACAGGAATGCACACAGACCATGCTGTGTGTGAGATGATTTACTAAGTATGGATAGAGTAAAGAAGACTTTGTGTGAATAGTTAACAACAGCATGGAATGACAGGACAGAAATAAATGTGAGAAATAGATAAGGTGTGAAATCAACAGAGATTAAAACCATGAGGTAGTCACATGATTAGGTCTAGACCTTGGTCATGTGATGTTCTCATGATCACATGCTGGAAGTCATGTGATTTTGAATGCAAAATGGTTAAGTCCAAAAAGTTTTGAAAATATTCATATTATAACACTACCCCCTGTTTAAGACTTGAATTCCAGGTGAGTTGTGGAAGGTTCAGTGGCTGTGAGATTCTTGTAAGGAGAGAAGAGAGAGGCAAAGTCTGATGCAGTAAGTCCACAGAGTTTCCTAGGAGTGGAAGAGTTCTTTTTATGGAATTTGGTGGCTGCCAGAGGGGCGGTGTGAATGATATCAGCTGATTCCCATGTGTAATCTGTTTTGTCATAACCCTTCCAGTGAACCAGATATTCTAGCTCCCAGCCTTTAAGATGTGATACAGTCAGATAATCCACTTCAAATTGTTCCTCTTCTTTTTGATCTATCTTGATTGCTTTGGAATGGACTTTGGGTTGTCCAGGTAAGGTTTCCTGATATGGTTTTACATAAGAGATGTTGACTGTGGGATGAACATGGACGGAGTTTGGTAATTTGAGTGTAACAGAGTTTGAAAGGACCACAGTGATAGCATAAGGTCCAATCCATTTTTGGGTTAATTTGCACACTGTGTAAGGAAGCTTTAGTTTATGAGTGAAAAGCCAGACCTGCTGGCCAATGGAATACTCCAGTGTTTCTGATTGGTTCTTGTTGGCAGAAGCTACTGTTTTTTCTCTAGTGGTTTCTAAAGCTGCTTCTATCTTATTGTAAGAACAACTCATATTTTCTGCGAATCTGGCTAGTTTTTCTTTGAAACCCATGTGAGGTGCATAGTTCTGAGTGATGTTAAAGGGAATGGTGCCGGTCACCATTGTTAATATGTTGTTGTGGAAGAATTGAACCATTTTGAGCCAATCCACCCAATTGCTTTGCTTTTTCCCAACATAAGTGCAAAAATATTGTTTTAGATCTTTATTTATGTGCTCTGTTTGTCCATTGGTTTGGGGATGATATGCTGTGGAGATCTTTTGGCAAATACCAAGGAGTTTGCATAGATCCTGGGTAAAAGTGGAGATGAATTGGGGGCCACAATTAGAAATGAGCATGAAGGGTAGTCCATGAGTACACCATACATGATCCTGAAATAGAATAGCTAAGTCTGAAAAAGAACATGTATTGTAAGTGGGAATAAACACAACCTCTTTGGAGAAGCAGTCTATTACCATGCAAATAGCTATTAATGAATGTAATTTAAGAAGTCACATAATGAAATTTACTGAAGGATCTTCCCAAGGTCACTTAGTGACTGGGAGAGGGAGAAGTTTTCCTGCCAGTGCCTTTTGCTTACCCTTTGTGAGGGTGCACACTTGGCAGCTATCTACATATGTTTTACAGTGAGGTGCAAAACTGTTGTAATACCTAACCCCAAACCAGGATGCAAAGCGCCCTGCAATTAATCCTAGGAATTTCACTTTGCTTTGGTGGGAACAAATAAAGTACAAACACTTAGCTACAACCCTGTCCCCAGGGACATGTGATTTCACTTACATACTGCAAAGATACATCTATTTCAAAACACCAATACCATTACAACAGTTTTGCACCTTTTGCTTTCCAGGGTATATTAGTACTTGGTATAGCCTCCCTTTGTCTTGATAACTGCTTTAATCCTTCTAGGCATGCTCTCTATCAACTTCTGACACTCTTCAACTGCTATCCCCTTCCAATTAACCTGAACTCTCTCCCACAATTCATGAATCCCCTTAGGAGAGGATTCTTGATCTGCTAGTCTTCTTTTGAGGTAATCCCAGAGGTGCTCAATGGGATTGAGGTCAGGAGACTGTGCAGACTATACCATAGTATGAAAATCCTGCTCCTGAAGCCAATCCTTCATCTTCTTGCAAGTATGTTTGGAGTCATTGTTCTGCTGAAAAATGATGTCAGGAGGATCAAGACCATAAAACTGCAAAGAATTGAGCAGTTCATCCTTCAAAATCTGAAGGTAAAGGTCCCCATCCATCCTATCATCAATCTTGGTAGCATAGCCAACTCCCTGCCAAGTCGTACAGCCCCACATCATCAAAGAACCTTCTCCAAACTTCACTGTACCTTCCACCAGCCTATCACTTAGCCCTTCCCCTGCCCTTTTCCACACCCACTTGCATCCATCTGACACTAGGTGATTGATTTTGGTCTCATCAGACCATACTACCTTCTTCCAGTTTTCCAGAGTCCAATATTTATGAGCATGAGCAAAGTCTAAATGAGCCTTGTGATGCTTGGCTGAAAAAAGAGGCTGTTTGGACTTGACTACAGCTTTCATACCTGTCTTCCTTAATTGTCTGTGCACTGTGGAGGTAGAGAGAGGTTGGTTGACTATATTGGTGAGTGCCTTGGTCACCTAAACAGCATTCTTTGCCTTTCTGGAGGAGATGAGACAAATGGCATGCTGAACATTGGCAGAGGAAAGCTTGAATGGATGACCTCCAGTAGCTTTTTGGAGTTCAGAACACTCTTTGGAGTGTAATCTGAATATGGTAGACACATTAAAACTAGTAGTGGATGCAATAAAGTAAGCAGATTGGCCTGCATCAAGCATAGAGAGAATGGTTTGTTGTTGAGTAGAAAAGATGGATCTCATGATGGTTGTGGTTGGAAACAAAGATGTGTGTAAACTATTTTAAACTCAGACATGGTCCTAATATGTGTATGTTTGTTTGTATGACCAAACATGACCAAATAACACTTGATTTCAATGTCATGAGCAAAAGGTGCAAAACTATTGCAATGGTATTGGTATTTTGAAATAGATGTATCTTTGCAGTATGTAAGTGAGATCACATGACCCTGGGGACAAGGTTGTAGCTAAGTGTTTGTACTTTATTTGTTCCCACCAAAGCAAAGTGAAATTCCTAGGATTGATTGCAGGGCACTTTGCATCCCGGTTTGGGGTTAGGCATTGCAATGGTTTTGCACCTTACTGAACATCCTTTGTGACACCAGGCCATGAAAAGTATCATGTAAGTGTATGTATAGTTTTGGAATGTCCACCATGTTTGGCAATCAGAGAGTCATGGCAATGGGTGATTAAATGAGTACATAAGGATTCAGGTACAAAAACTTTGTTTTTGTTATTTTTGAAAATATTCATAGTAGAATTAAAACAGAAGTCATTCACTGCATAAACCCCCATAGAGGCTGATTCAGATTCCAACTCTGATGGAAAGTCCCAAGATAAAGAAACAGAATTGATCAAAACAGAAGGAGGCAAAACCATAATATTGCTATTGTAATCCTGCATTGCCTTCCCATGGTCTAGACATCACAAAAGCACATCGGCCTGTCCATTCAAAGAAGGAGGTTTATAAACAAATACATAATTGAATTCCTGGAGAAGGGTGTGCCAACAGGCTTGCTGACCACTTAAATTTTGCAGCTTCTTCCAGTATTCAAGGTTTTTGTGATTGGTCCAGATTTCAAACTGTTTGTGACCAATAAGGTAGTGGCGCTACTCTTCCAATGCCTGAATTACTGCAAGTAATTCTTTATCATAAATAGGATAGTTGTGCTCTGTGCTATTGAAAGAATAAGAAATGAAGGATACTGGCCTCCAATTATCATCATCACATAAAGTGGAGAGCACAGCTCACATAGCAATATCCAAGGCATTGGTCTCAACCCTGACTTCTTGTTCATGATTAGGATAAGTGAGTAGGGGAGCCAATGTGAACTTCTTCTTGAAGGGTTTGAATGCTGCTTGTTGATCAGGACCCCATGTAAATGGAACATCTTTCTTGGTAAGATTGTTTAGGGGGGCATGTGACCTTGGCAAAGCCTGAAATGAAATGTCTATAATAATTACATAGTCTGAGAAATTCCTGGCTGCTTTAAGTGTGTGGGAACAGGTCAATCCATGACTCTGGCCACTTTCTTTTCCTGCATCTCTACCCCCTTTTTAAATACTACCATTTCCAAAAAGTCCACCTTGTCCTTTGAAAAGGCACACTTAGAGGGTTTTACATAAAGATCATTATCACATAAGCAATGAAGGACCTCTTTTACTACCTCCTTGTGCTTCTCTCAAGTCTTCTTGGACATAAATATCATACAGTCATCAATGTAAATAATTACTACTACATACATGTCATTAAATATGTTGTTCATTATTTGTTGGAAGGTAGGGGGAGAGTTAGTCATTCCAAAATACATTACTGTTGGTTTGTAAGTGCCAACTGGGGTTATGAAAGCACCCATCCATTCATCACCTTCTTTGATCCCAACATTGTTATACCCCCAACATAAGTCAAGGGTAGTGAACATATCAGCATTCTTTAAATGATCGGTAAGTTGTAGAATCAAAGGTAAGGGATAGGAGTTCTTGATGGTGCCTTTAGTGAGATATCAGTATTTGATAACCATTCTCTTCTTTCCATCCTTTTTGGATATAAAGAAAACAGGTAAAGTCTGTGGGGATTTAGAAGGTTTAATATACCCTTTTCGCATCTCTTTGTCTATGAATGTGCGGACTTTGTCCATTTCAACATCAAATAACAGCATTACCCAACCCTTCTTCAGAATAAGGTCTGGCTGGAGATCTATAGCATGATCCCAAGGCTTTCTTGTCAGCATTCATTTGGATTCTTTTTCTGAGAATACATCAAGGAATTCATGATAAACCTTGGGTATCTGTTCTGTTAGTCCTTCTTCTATAGTATGAAGGATAGAGTCTGTGGGAGAGAAATGTCTATCTACAGAGAACTCAGTCCCCATAATTTTACAGTATTGGGTACAACAAGAAAGGAAATGGTTTTCTCAGTCCAGTTAATCTTGGAGTTATGGCAGTAAAGCCAGTCATACCCGATGATCATCCGGTAAGTTCCCAGTTTGGAAATATGAGTGTCTATTGTTTAGTAATGCCCAGCAATTTCCACAATCAAAGTTACCACATATTGGATCCACCCAATGACACCTTCTGATCTATTAGTGTTATGTATCTTGATCAGGTTTTTGAGGGTATAGAAAGGAATACTATGACATAAAACATAGTCTTTGTCAATAAAAATGTGGATAGCACCAGAGTCCAAGAGAGCTTTGAACTGGTAGCATTCCCATACACCTTCATGTTGGCACCTAATGACTGTCTCAAGTAAGAACTCTCCACTGAATGACAAAGTTGTGCTGCGATGCTTAGGTGTGAAAGAAGTGAGGGGTTTATAAATAGAAGCAATTTTTTGTTGCCTTGTCAGAGAATTAAGCACACTATTTTTTGTTTCTGGTGCTGCACTTAAATAAAATGCTCTGATGGAAGAAAAAGATACATTTTGTAATACTGCATCAAGATCAGAGATAGGAAAATTGTTGTCCATACAAGAAGTAAAAGAAGAAGATTGTTCAGGTCCATGCACATGAGAACCCTCTTCTCTCATGTGCTGTTGCCTTTTAAAGCCTTGGCCACCCTTTGCCTAGCTTCTATTTCAAATTTGTCCCAGTAATATGCCTTGGCTTCTGCTGAGACAAACACTTGTTGTGCCGTGACTTGTGCTATTGGCATGGCTACTAGTGGAGTGGGGAGAGGACAGCCTGTATAATGGTGGGTGACCTGCACCTGGGGGTACTGCCTAGCATTGTCATCTGCCAGTGGAATGTAATGGCCTTGATTGTAGTCCCAGACCCATTGTTGCCTCTGCTGAGGTGGACATGGCTGTCTCTGGTAAGGGTTCTGCAGGCAGTCAGGCTTGATATGCCCAGGTTTCCCACAAAAAAAACAGGTTCTTGTGTCAGGGCAAGAAGACCCCAGTGCAGCCTGCTGCACACCTATTTCCATTGGGGCACCACAGCCCGGTTGGATTCCAGTTGTTGTAAACTGGGGACACAACAGTGGGAAAGCAGATGGAGGTGAGTAAGGGCCATGAGGCCATGGGGGGAAGTGAGAAGGAAGTCAGGTGGGAGGACCATGTTCAATGGCAATCTGTTCCATGGCCCAGCCCATGGATTGACAAGCATCAGCTAGCACATCATATTCATTGTAGATGATGTGTGAGTGATTCAGAGTTACCATTTTATAGATCTGGTAATTGATCACTTTTTTTAGCAAAGAACATGAATGGTAATTGTCAATTCCTGCTTCCTTTCTCAGGACCTCAAACCTTTGCAGGAAGAGATTAACTGGGTGCCCATTTACATGGAGGGCTTCCAACTTCTTTAGTGACTCATGGGTGAGTATGTTGATTCAGAAGTAGGACCTTATTTCTTGTTGCAGCACGACCCAGCTAGGCCATGCTGACTCTCCTTTAATGCTGGTTACTTCTCTGGCGGTATTTCTCACCTCCATGGTCTCATCATTGAGGTATTTCTCGAGGGCAATTTGAGCATAACTCTTGGCTTTCTTCTCTAGGCAAGTTAACATGACAATGGTGCAGAGCTTGTCCAACTTCCATGTTTGGGCATCTACCCACAACCTCATATGCACCCACCAAAGCCAGAAGGTGTTGCAATCACTGTCCCATTTCTCAGGATTGGCAATCTTCTTTGTGACATTGGTCTTTTCTTTGTCAATGTTTAAGTCGGTGAGGCACTGCATGAGGTCATCAAGGTTGATAGTTCCTGACATATCATTTTATGGAATGGAGGAATGAGTAGGGGTGGAGGTAAGGATAGAGATATTTGAGGTGGTAATGGAAGACAAAGTAGGACAAAGAGTTCATGTGTTTCTCTATGTGAGACAGGATGAATTCTTCTTTCAGCTGCTTACTGCCTGGTATCTTGCAACCAGACTCTGGGAAACCTACAAACTTGAGGGCATACTTCTTCAACCAAAGATAATATCTTCTTCTTCATCAATAATTCCAAAGGTGACCACAGCAACCTATCATAAAACTAATACAAAAACAAAGTACTACTGCCATGGAGGAACTGGGTATGCCTGGCTATGATGATGGGAATATTGCCCATGTCAGACATGATGTTACAGATGATCACATGAACTTGCCCCTTGTAGCATCAAAGGGGATATGGACTGTTAGGCACTCAACAGACAACAGGGGCTTGTGCACTATGCCCAGGAGCAACATTATCCGTATTTATAACAGCAGATGACCATATATGCAAGTGTTTCAGTGAGTGCTTTACTTGTCACCATCAAGTGGTGATATCTCTTGTTTCCTTAGCTCTGCAACCCAAGCATTGTGTATAACAGTCTAATCCAAGTGTTATGAACTATCACAAACAACAACTCAATATCCACAAGGCTCAGGAACTATCTTGCAGCATACATGACTGCTGGCTCAATGAATGAGGTGGGGAGCTTTGTCCAAGTACAATGTTGGCCGACAAGGAGGAAGTACTCCAGGCAATGACCAGTGACAGTAAACAAAATGAATTAGGCTGGGGTTACCAGTTGCAGAGTGTCTACTTCATATATGTTACAGGCATGGGCACAGACCATGCTGTGTGTGAGATGATTTACTATGTATGGGTAAAGTAAAGAAAATTGTGTGTGACAAAATGTCTGACAGTGTGAGATAACAGAACAGAAATGAACATGTGAATAGATAATATGTGAAAGTAATGGAGATTAAAACCATGAGATTGTCACGTGATTAGATCTAGCCCTAGATCATGTGATACTTCTCATGATCACGTGCACTAGGCCATGTGACTGGTAAATGTGAAGTGTCAAGTCCAAAAAAGTTTGAAAATATTTATATTATAACAAAGATGGTCTGGTTCACACAATGTACTTCTTATTGTAATTTATTATGTAGTCACCATATGCCAGACCCCTGGCAGGTTCTGGTTTCTCTCAGGGTCATTGAAAAGGACTGAAAGAACAATGTGCCAAAGACATATCACAATTACCATAATATCTTCTCAAAAAATGATCTAAAAGGTTACCTGAGAGGAAACCATGGGATCACACAATAGATCTCAAACTAAACTTTGTACCCAAGAAAGGAAGGTTTATACCCTTATTTGGATCTGAAATGGATGAAGTCCAAGGATTCATTGACAGAGAATTATGAAAAGAATATATCCATTCTTTTAAATCCCCTCAGATGGCCCCTGTATTTTTTATTCCCAAGAAAACTGGAAACAAATGTCTCGTTATGGACTATCATTACCTTAACAAGGGAACTATCAAAAATAGCTACCCTTTACCTTTAATTTCTTCTTTGATTGATCACCTAAAAAGTACTGATATATTTACCACATGATATCTCCAATGGAGTTATAACAATGTATTCATCAAAGAAGGTGATGAATGGAAAGCAGCATTCATAACACCACTTGGGTCTTATGAACCCACCATTATGTATTTTGGAATAAACAACTCACCCCCTACCTTTCAGCAAATGATAAATGACATCTTTAACGATATGTACATTGTACTAGTACTTTATTTAGGCAATATCATGGTCTTTACAAAGGGTAAGACCTGTGAAGAGCTGCAGTTCTACAATGGCTTCGCAATAATGACTTATTTGCCAATCCTAAGAAATATGTCTTCTCTGCCAAGAAGTCTATTTTTTATGTAACCAAGTATCTAAAGAGGGGGTAGAAATGCAGGAAAAGAAAGTTATTGGAGTAATGGATTGGCTGGTTGCCATGAAGCTGAAGAATTTCCAAGGATTCCTCTATCTTTGCAACTATTACTGATGATTTATTGAGGGCTTTGCCAAGATTGTTACAAGTGTACAATTTTCATCTTATCATCTTTCCTTATCTAATCTAACCACATGGTTATCATTGATCTAAAGGATCTTATCTAGATCTCATCATAGATCTCAGATCTCAGATACATCATAGATCTAATGAATCTCCCTAATCATATTTTTCATTTTTACATTTCTTCCCCTATTCTATTATTGCATGCATGCACCTTCAGCATATCACACTTCCCTTCCATTTTGTTCTGCCACCTTCTTTGTGGCTAACTCTTCACTTACTATATTTGATTCTACCCTTTATCACTTTCTTGCAAAATCACTTGATCTATGCACCATCTTGTAACATATATAAGTAGCTCACTGTGGACCTTAAGTCCTCAGTTCATTTATTCTAAGTTCTTTGCTTCATACACATTGAAGTCTACCAAGGAAGCAAAGGATTGGGTCTACAAACCTCATATTCAAGCTGCCTATGGTCACTCTATGATCTCAACACAAGATACCGGCTACGCTACGCTGTTTCCTCTCTACTATTTGTTTAGGGTTATACTTACATTCCACAACTCCATTACTCATATGGTATAGGCTTGTTTCAGAGATCACATGCCCACTCAACGATCTTACTATCAGATTATGCAAGTGTGCATGCAGCTACCACTATACAATTTACCATTTTGTACTTACATTCTTGTGGCACGAGCCATTCCCTTTTCTATCTGCTAAATACTAACCATCCATTCCACAGACACAATCATTCTTTGTACGCAAGTAACTCTACTCACCCTTTCCTTTCACCCTAGAATTACTGTTTTCATACCATGTACCCGATATAAATACCAATGAGTATATAGTCGCTCCACCAAAGTGTCTCTTTCCTCAGTCCATTCACCCACACAACAACTGAGGTGAGCCCCCATCTTCTCATATACCTATGCATACTATAGTACTCACACTGTACCTAGTTTCCTTCATCTAGGTAATTCCATTAGTCCATTGACCCGGGCAATGACTAAGTTTCCCTCATCTAGATCCTATAGATTATGAGTCCTGCTGCTTCGCAGTAAAACAAGAAATACCACTCACTACCATGTCAACTGCCGTGCCCCTCACCACTGATATGCTCCCCAGCAATGTGCCAAAGCTTGACATAAAAGGCATGAACTGGGCAATTTTTGCTTTCTGTTTCCAGACTGCTATTGAAGTGAAGGAAATGTGGGGTCACTTCGATGGGACCACTGCAAAACCAATGTTCAACAGCACCCTGACACCAGCTGAAATAGAAATGCTCACAAAGTGGAAGAAGAATGAGGGTATTTTGAAGCATTTACTCACCCAGCATATCCCCAACTTGACTGCACTAAAAATCCATAAGATCAAAACTGTCAAGAAAATGTGGGCAGAGATTGAGTGCAAGTATACTGAGAAGGGACTTATGCACAGACAGACCTTCATATGCAGTTCCTGGACTCCAGAATGATGAAAGGTGGAAATGTCTGCCAGTTTCTAGATGGTCTGTGGACAAAGCACAAGGAGCTAGTGTCAGTAGAAGTGAAGATGAATGAAAAGGATTACCAATCGACCATTATCAAATCTCTTCCCAACTATCTCACAAACTTCATATCAAGCCAACTTGCCACTGCCCACCTACATGCATTGATGAAGACCATAGAACCCAACATCCTGATTTCCATTATCAGCGAAGAGGCAGAAAGGCAAAAAATAAAACAGTCTAGTCGTATCAATGGAAAAGACAGAGATGAGGCAATGGCCATAACTCCACCTGCTTGAGGACACAGCAAAGGTAGACGACCTCTGTGAGGTGACCATCCAAAGCACAAGTGCTGGACCTGTGGTTCCAAAAAACACTTAGCAAGGGATTATGAGAAGAGTGAAAAGAAGGGGACATCTACCACCTACGGTATGCATGCCACCCTTGATGACAATTCTGAGGATGGTGTATTTGGAGTCATTGAGGATGATGAATCGCTCCTAGACCTGCTGACAGAGGAGTCGGACAGTGACAATGAATGTGGGGACTTATTGAGTAGAACACAGATCACATCAGATGACGATGATGACTGGTTCTCAGTCACTGGTGATGATAGCCCATGGGGCTGTGGGTGGGATGAGGAGGAGCTCTGAGTGTGTGAAGCTGATAATGAGGCGTTGAGCAGCTGCACTGGCCCTTCCCCTGCCACTGGAGATGATCTGCAGGACATTATAATGAAGGTTAGTGACCAAGATGAAACTGCCCACATCGAGCTATATGACTCGGGCATCATGCACCACATCACCCCAGACTGAGACCATATGATAAATGTCCAAGACATCCCACTGAAATCCTTCACCATGGTGAACAAACAAAAGTTTAGTGCCATGGGTGTTGGTGACCTGATTATTGAAGTACCAAACAGCATTGAAGTCTTGAAACTGTGCCTGACAGAGGTTTTGTACTCACTTGAAGTGGGGTACACACTCTTGTCGATTGGCCATCTTGACGAGCTCATGCTCTCAATAACTTTTGCAAATGGTTATTGCACCATTTGTGGCGCCAATGGAGAAATGATTGGGTGCATACCACGATTGGCCAAGGGCCTGTATCAAGTAGTACATAAAGGGGAGCACACTGCTGCTGCAACAGAATGACTCACCATGATGGAGTTCCACCAACAGATGGGTCATATCACACCAAATGTCGCTCACTGCCTCACTGAAACAGGTCTTATTAGTGGCCTCAAATTTGATCTGAGCAAACCAGATACTTTCTGTGAATCATGCATCTATGGGAAGGCCATGTGCAAGACTATTGTGAAGGAGCACAGGGGTTCACATGCTGATGCTGTCAGTGACATTGTCTGCTCTGATGTTTGGGGTCCATCACCTGTTGAGATGCTAGGTGGAAAGCACTACTATGTCACTTTCACAGATAATAACACAAGGCTTACCCATTTCCACCTCCTGTGTTAGAAGAGTGAAACTTTTGAGGCATACTATGGTTTTGAGACATGGCTGGACTGACAGCTAGCAGCAAAGGTCAAATTACTCCACTCAGATTGAGGGGGAGAATATCAGAGCAAAGTGTTTGTACTTTACCTTCAGTCATAGGGAACTGTGCAGTGCTTGACCATGCATAATACGCCACAGCACAATGGGGTTGCCGAACGCCTAAACTGGACCATCCTCAAAAAAGTCTGTGTGATATTGCATGTGAGTGGACTGCCGAAATTCCTGTGGGGAGAGGCTGTGCATCACGCCATATGGTTAAAGAATCAGACACCTACCAAAGTGCTCACAGGCAAATCGCCATATGAGGTAGCATTGGCCAAAATGCCCCATCTGAGCAAATTATGCAAGTGGGGATCACCTGTCTTCATCAAAGTGGGTGCTGGATCAAAGCTAGGGGGGAGAATTGAGCAGGGAAAGTGGATGGGGATTGACAACCATACTAAGAATGCTTGCCATGTGTACTGGCCATCGAGATGCACTGTGACTGTCAAGTGTAATGTTTATTTCAACCCTGTGCTGTGTGCCGTTGAGGGGGAGGAAGGACTTACCATTTTAGGCACCAGCACTTCAGCACAGTGACCCCTTTCTGTCATCGCAAATAAAGTGCTGCTTATGCCCATCAACACATCCACACAACCTCCAGCAAACCCTGCCATTGTGTCATCCACAGCCACTCGCCCTGCCACACTGTTATCACCACTTATCCCACTACCTTCACCATTCACCACTCCATCACATCACCCCAAGGAACTACCCAATGATGCCAAGGAACTGCAAGCTAAATGAATCTGAAAGCCTGGCCAGCAGATCCTCAACATCATTAGTGGCAAAGCTGCAGCTACCATGCTGCCCTGGGGCATTCAAGCACCCGACTCCATTGATGAAGAATCTCCCACGCCATCTGAACAAGTTGCTTATGAGGGCACAGGTCAGGCCGAGCATCTGCTTGCCATATCTGTGAGTGACGACTATGATGAGCAAGAGCTAACCATGCTTATAAATGACACCATAGCCAAAGTGGAGGCTCTCGAGCCCACCATGCTCACTGAAGTGAGACAGCACCCGGACTGGCTGAAGTGGGAAGGGGGTATTCACAAAGAGCTGGATATGCTCGTGAAAGCCAGTACTTGGAAGCTTGGTAATCTCCTGCCTGGAGCAAACCTAGTCAGTTTGAAGTGGGTTTTCCATGTGAAAAAGTGTTGAACACCAAATACTATATATAGTAATAGTTCACACACTCTATGTATTTAAGTACAAACTCAGTGGATCTGAGTTAAAATAAGACTCTCTACCCTGAACCACCACCATCAGTGAAGTGTTCATCAAAACAAGGTATGTAGCCTGTATGAGACTCTGTCAGTATATGCCTGTCTTCAACAGGTTATGAGCCCCACTTGTGCTTAATGCACAGTGCTCTACCTATGGTCATTCATGCATTTTTACGCTGAACACCACTTCACTCTGTGCGTCCTTTATGCCAGAATAGTTCAAACATTGACATGTCTTGAGTGTCTTTACACCAGACTACTGTGACACGTCTTTAACGATCCCAGTATAAAGTGTCATCTGGTTAAATCTAGGAGGAGATTATGTCACTTCAAGTGACTATGCTCTGAAAAACATTCAGGAATGAGCAATTCTCTTTCGCCCCCATTTTCTACCTAATGATTATGGTACAGTACTGACGCCCTTTCATCAAACAAGTTACCTCCCACATCTACCATGTCCTCCAACTCGTACAACCACGTTTCCCATCTCAATGGTACCAACTACCAGCGTTGGAGTATCAAAATGTCGAACTATCTCCGCTTGAAAGATCTCTGGACCTCCATGCAACATGCCTGTCCTGTACATGAATACGAGGATGAAGTAAAGACCAAGATCAAGGTCAACCGCACCAAGGAGATCCAGGATTGGGAGGACAACGACAATAAGGCCCTTGGCCTCATAATGCTCAAAGTTGAGTTATACCCTAGCTCGCGAATTGTGGGACACCCTGGAGAAGTCCTACTCCACCCCATCCCTCGCTTCCACATTCACAGAATTCAAATCCCTCCTTGACATCATTATTCCTGAGACCTCCCATCCTGCTCCTGCCTTTGCTAAAATAAATGCTCACCTCACACAGCTCACAGAGCTGCAATACCCAGTCAATGTGAACATTCAACTCATGATGGTGCTTGCAAAGGAACCTTAGTATGCTGGCATCATAACGATAATCATGAACCAGCAATTGATGGAACTCACCAGTAAGGAGGCCAATAAGGTCCCTGACCTTGCCGACCTGGAGAAGGCCATCACCACTGCTTGGCAGCAACACTCAACAAGGAAGGGAAAGCAACCTGCTAGGGCACAAGCCCACAAGATTTCCACTGTCAAGCAGAAGGGGAACGATCCCTAGTTTCAACAGCAGCAGCAGCCTCAAAGCTCATTGAGTGGTCAGCAGCAGCAGGGCCAGGGGCAGAGTAAGCGCAGCTATTGTGGTAAGCATCTGAGGAAGGCCAGGAGAAACAGGATAATTGGCAAAAGAAGCCAAAGAATAATTCCAACGATGCCTCCACCTCCACCTTCTTTGCCTTCTCCTCTACCATCATCCTGTCTGCACCCCCTGCCATGTCGTATCCAGTCAAGGATCCCCATGCTCTCGCACATACCACTGGGGCCACCAGCTATGGTTCCCCCGCCTTCCCTCAAACCAAGCAGACCATAAGTCCCATCCACCAACCTGAGATAACACCAACACCTCAAACAATTCAGACCCTGGAGCCCATTGCTACTCAGCGACCCATTCCGACCTTTGAGTCAGGCCACCTCCCTCCACCACCTGTAAACTTCCCCAGGCACTGCTCTCCTTCCCTGGCACCACTGCCGATCTCTGACTATGGCCAGTGCACCTTAGAGGAGCACCTGAATCATACCCTCATCCCCATTGCCACCATCATGGACGTAGATGAGGAAGATACTGTGTTGATGGGGGAAGGGTATACAGATGAGTACCTGAACCAGTACTTTGACCTCAACAGCGAATATGAGGACAAGGATCGGTTCTTGGGGGACCCCTCTGACTTTGACTTTGACGAAGAATGGTTAGTCATTCCTCGCTTTTCTTACTCAGATGCTAATGTGCAATATACACCACAGAACTGCATCATATATACATGCTCATCTGTAGTAGATAGTGAATGAACTAATCTACTCACACTCCCTTCTGTTATGTGTGATAATTGTAATAAGTCATCCAGCAAAGGTAAAGAGCATGCTCATGATCTTGGTAACCCAGATCATATGTGGTTACTTGATTCTGGAGCTTTGGCTCATTTCAGCTATAACCAAAGGGACTTTGTAGAGTACCAACAATACTCTACTCCTCGCTACTTGCAAACTGCAAGTGGCAAAGCACCAATCTTAGGAGAAGGGACAGTTCTGCTCGAGTACAATGGAACTACTGTGCAATTATTGCCGGTGGTGTACATGCCACAATGCAACTTTCAGCTCATCTCAATGGGCACCTTATTGAAAGATCGTTGCCTCATTATCAATGTTAGCCCAGACCACATTGACTTCTATGACAAATGCGCCAAATAGACTGTATTGCCCTTCCATTCACATGGACCAGACACCATGTTCTGAATATGCACCACTCCTATTTACCCACATGCTGATAAGTCCATGGCCTTTGTGGACTATGAATTACTATATTGCCGCCTAGGGCATCCTTCTAAAGATGTACTTAAGGCTGTGCAAAAATACCTAAAGGACTTTCCAGATGTGAAAATCCCCACACACAATAAGATCCGTCCAGGCTGCCAGCTAGGCAAACAACCCAACAGGTCATTCCCTCATACTGAGCGAAGGGCAACCACACCATTTGAGCTGATTCATTCAGATCTCAAGTCCTTTGAGATGGAATCGTACCACAAATATAAATATGCCATCATCTACTATGACAATTATACATCTATGGCATGGGTCACATCTTTGCGATCTAAAGATCAAGCTTTGAAAGCTACAAAACAGTTCTTCTCATATATCCGCACCCAATACAATGCCAATATAAAAGGATTCAAATCTGATGCTGGTGGGGAATTCACCTCAAAGGCATTTGTTGATTATCTGTGTGACAATGGGATTCATATTCATCAGTCTGCACCATATGCACACCAGCAAAACAGTCGCGCTGAACAATTGATCTGAATCCTTATGGATAAGGCACAGGCTATGCATCTTCACGCTTGTCTACCTGATTCTTATTGGGAATTCGCCTTACTGCATGCAGTGCACATTTATAACATAACACCCATGATTCGGCTACAATGGAAAACCTCCCAAGAGTTATTCCAGGGAGAGAAGTCTTCCATTTCACACCTTCAAGTTTTCAGACGTGGTGCCTATGTACACATCCCTGATGAGACTCATGGAGGTAAACTGCAACCCAAATCACAGTTAATGATTTATCTGGGTATTGCTGCTGGAAGTGAACTTAATTATATGTTTATATGACCAAATAACTCACTCCACACTTCCGTGCATGCTGTCTTTGACAAGAATCTATTCCCCAGATGCTCAGGAGCTAAACCACACAAGCCAGTTAGCCACCCTCCATGCCGACCTCACACTTCAGATGATCACCCTTCTGATCCTTCCAATAGCTCTGATTCTGACAATGATTGTGTTCCATGTACATGTACACCTGAACCTGTGTGACCTGAGTTGCTGGTGCAGGATCCTACACCCCTCCATCCCCAGTAACACCTCCTTGTGCTCTGTGTCCACCACCCACCGGACCCCCTGCAATTTCTTGCAAGTCCAAGCAGATTCGCTGGCCACCTACCAGGCCTGGCAACATTTATGGTGAACACCAAGACCCTGTAAAACAGGTAAAAGATATTGAGAAGGCTTCCACCTGGGAGCGACTCATTGGTGATGCTCCACCACAAACACCTGATGCACTGGATATCCCTGGTGCCCTTCCTCCATCCCCTACTCCTTCTGAGAAGGATGTTGAGCAGCTCACCAGTGAAGGGGGAGATGCACTCCTCACTTTCTTGTGTCAGTGTGCAATTCCACATGCACAATCCATAATACTCCCAATTATCAGGAATGGTCCTTCAAGAACATAAATAAATTATCTGCTGCAGAGCAATCTGAATGGCAAAAAGCCTGTAATACTAAGCTAACCATGTTCAAAGAATGCAAGGTATGGGAAGTCATTGATCACCATAGTGACCAAAAGGTTATAAAGAATTGATGGGTATTTGATGTCAAATCTGATGGCTGGAAGTGTGCACACCTAGTAGCGAAAAAATTCTCACAGGTTGAAGGAATAGACTTTAACCAAATATTCTTGCCTGTAGTGTGATTTGAAACTGTGTGATGTATGCTCGCCTTAGCTGCTTTGAATAAGCAGCATTTATCAGGACTTGACGTCCACAGTGCCTATCTATATGGTGTTCTGGAAGAAGAGCTCCATATGGAGTTCCCAGAAGGGTTTATGCCTCCCCATCTTAGAGGCAAGGTACTCAAACTCCTACACACCATCTATGGCCTCAAATAGGCTGGACTTACTTGGTGGCACACTCTGGACAAATCTATGACAGAGTTAGGATTCAAACAGCTCAAATCTGATGCCAGATTATTTGTGTACAAGCGAGGAAAAGATTTTGTACTCACTATTATATATGTTGACAATGCAATCTTTTGTGGTCCCTCAAAGAGCCTAGTAGAAAAACTCAAGGCCACTTTTGTGAAAAAGTGGAAATGTCGAGATCTTGGGAAACCCCATGAATTCCTCTGAATGAACATACATCAAGAAGGTCACCCCATTTCAATTGACCAGCAGAATTACCTCAATAAAGTGCTTGAGCGCTGTGGAATGATCAATGCAAAGCCTGCTCGCACACCACTTCCACAGGGATATTACCCAGTGAAGAATGAAGCCCCTGTCAATCAGGAATTGCAAACACGCTTCCAAACAGTAATTGGCTCATTATTGTATCTCATGATTGGTACACAGCCAGATATTTCTTATGCCGTAACTCAGCTAGCACACCAATCTGCCAACCCATCAAGAGAACACCTCAAGAGGGCTCTATACATCTGCCAATATCTCCTTGGCACCAGTGATTACTCACTCATATATGATGGAAACTCTGGCAAAGGCATTATTGCCTGTACTAACTCTGACTGGGGTCAAGATAAAATTACCAGTTACTCACAAACAGGTTACTTCCTGAAATTAGTGAATGGTGTGTTTTTGTGGAACTCACACTTACAAAAAACCACTGCTCTATCCTCTATTGAGGCAGAATACATGGCTTTGAGCAACTGTTCTCACCAAGTCATATGGATCAAACAGATGTTTGAGGAACTTGGATTTAATCTTCAACTGATCCCCATCTGTGGCAACAACCAAGGGTTACTTTTCATAGCAGAAAACCCTATTACCAAAAAGTGCTTCAAACACATCATGATCAAATACCATTTTGTATGTGATGCTGTGATGACTTTTAAACATGTAAGTCTATTCTATATCCCAGGGGATGACAACCCCAAGGATATGTTCACCAAGAACCTCAGATTCATCAAATTCGAGAAGTTTAGACAACAACTTGGTTTGGAGTTCCACAACCTTGCCTTTCATACAGATTGAGCGAATGTAGTAGATACTTATGTCTAGCATATCCTTTCAATATATCAGACAAGGGGGAGTGTTGAACACTGAATACTATATATAGTAATAGTTTACATGCTCTATGTATTTAAGTACAAACTCAATGGATCTGAGGTAAAATAAGACTTTCTACCTTGAACCACCACCATCAGTGAAGTGTTCATCAGAACAAGGTATGTAGCCTGTACAAGACTCTGTCAGTATATGCCTGTCTTCAACAAAAAGGACACCACTGGAAACATTGTCCATCACAAGGCATGTCTTGTCACTCAAGGCTACTTGCAGGTCCCCAGTGTCGACTATTTTGACACATATGCCTCCATTGCCAAGCTCACCTCTATCTGCACCGTCCTTGCTCTCACTGCCCACCACGACCTCAAATTGCACCAAATCAACATCAAAGGTGCATACCTCATTGGAGAACTGAACAGCAAGGACAAAAAGTCTTCTTTTACAGTATGGAGGAGAAAAACGGCGGTTGTTAGGCTATATCAACACAGACAGCAGTGTCACTGAGGACCATCAGGCTATATCAGGCTATGCTTTCCTTATTGACAAAGGTGCTGTCTCCTGGAGCTCTAAGCGACAAGACATTGTGTTGCTCCACACCCTCATTTCCAGTGTATTTGCCCCACTCGAAGAGCCAACAACTCTTCTCTCAGACAATCAATCAGCGATTGCACTCATGAAAGACCATCAGTATTACGTCCACATGAAACATATTAATGTGCATTTCCACTTCATTTGCTGGATCATCAACGATGGCAAAATCTGCCTTATTTTCTGTTCCACTGGCAATATGGTTGTGGACGTCTTCACCAAAGCATTGCCATCACTGAAGGTCAAACTTTTTGCCTTGCAACTTGGACTACACGTAGCTTGAGGGGGAGTGTCAGATTATCAAGTGTGCATGCAGCTGCCACTGTACAGTTTACCATTTCATACTTACATTCTTGTGGCACAAGCCATTCCCTTTTCTATCTGCTAGATACTAACCGTCCATTCCACGGATGTGATCATTCTTTGTATGTGAGTAACTCTACTCACCCTTTCCTTTCACCCTAGAATTACTGTTTTCGTACCATGTATCCTGATATAAATACCTATGAGTATATAGTCGCCCCGCCAAAGTGTCTCTCCTCTCAGTCCATTGACCTACGCAACAACTGAGGTGAGCCCCCATCTTCTCATATACCTATGTCTACTATAGTACTCACACTGTACCTAGTTTTCTTCATCTAGGTAATTCCATTAGTCCGTTGACCCACACAATGACTGAGTTTCCCTCATCTAGATCCTATACTTACCAAAAAAAATACACCCTTCACATAGGGACCTAAGCAGCAGGCTGCTTTTGAAACACTAAAAGGGAAGTTCAGCTCAGCTTCTCTACTTGCTTATTCTGATCAGGACAAAGAAATGAGGGTGGAAACCAATGCTAGTGACATAGCAGCTGGTGGAGTTTACTTAGTAAAATGTGAAGATGGTCTCTGGAGATCATGTTCATTTATTTCTCACTCTTTCAACTTCACTGAGTGGAATTACCCTATTTATGATAAAGAATTGTTTGCAGGAATTCATGCCCTGCAAGAATGGTGCCACCACCTTATTGGAAAAACACATTTCAAAATCTGGACAAATCACAAGAACCTAGAATTCTGGAAATGTCCCCAAAATCTCTCAGTGTCAGGCATGCTGGCATGCTATTCTCCAGGAATACAACTTCTCCATTATTTATAAACCTGGAAGTTCTAATGGAAGGGTGGATGCACTCTCACAAAGACCAGATCACAGAGATGCAACACCAGACCATAATATGAATATTATGGTACTTTTTGAACAATTGTTCATTAATAATGTTTCTCTCTCTTCACCCTTTTATGAAAAATTATAAAAAAAATCTAAAAAACTAGAAAAAGTAGAGGGGTTTACCTTTTTTGATACCATTTACAAAAATGATAAAAACAAAGTTTTCATACCTGAAACTCTTTGTTTAGAACTTTTTGACTTATGTCACGATTCATCTATATCTGGACATCATGGACAAGATCACACCATTAATATGGTTACACAGCACTTTATGTGGCCTGGTGTCATACAATATGTAAAAAACTATGTAAACCACTGCCAAGTGTGCTCCCTCATGAAGGATTCATCAAAAGCACCAGCAGGCAAACTTGTACCATTACCTATATCTAGTACACCTTGGATGGACCTTCCCATGGACTTTATCACTGGCTTACTGGCATCCCATTCTTTTGATGCCATTTGTGTAGTTGTAGATTGTTTTTTAAAAGAAGTAGTATTTATCCCTTGTATTAAAATTACTTCTTCAAAAGATTTAGCTATTCTATTTCAGGACAATGTTTGGTGTATACATGGACTACCCTCTACAATAGTTTCAGATAGAGGCCCTCAATTCATTTCAGACTTTACCACACAGCTGTGCTTGCTACTTAGGATTACCCAAAAGCTTTCCATCACTTACCATCCTCAAACAGACAGACAAACAAAGCAAATTAATCAAGATCTAGAACAATATCTCTGTGCTTACATTGGAAAAAATCAGGGTGATTGGGCAGACTGGATTAAAATAGCCCAATTCCATCATACAATTCCCTTTCCATGGCCATTGACTCCATCCCCTTTGCAATAACATGTAACTACTTCCCATGCATGGGATTTGAAGAGTCTAATACCAAGGAGTTTGGATGGGAAATGAAGAAATTCCATGAAGAAGTTCAGCTGGCACTGAAGGAAGCACAGGATGTGATGAAAAAATATGTGGATACCAGGCGTTCAGATGCTCCTGAATACTCAGCTGGAGACAAAGTTTGGCTTTCCACCAATCATCTCAAATTACCCTATATGGCAAAGAAATTAACACAGAAATGGATCAGACCCTATGAAATCACACAGATCTCACATAATGCCATTACACTCCACCTATCTAATTCTGTCCACATTCACCTGACCATCAATATTACCCAGGTAAAACCTTATCAAGAACCATTGCCAGGTCAACATGTGTTGCAACCAG
Source organism: Lanmaoa pseudosensibilis (assembly GCA_038092875.1). NCBI lineage: Eukaryota > Fungi > Basidiomycota > Agaricomycetes > Boletales > Boletaceae > Lanmaoa > Lanmaoa pseudosensibilis. Next base: position 51,865 of record JBBPRF010000128.1, read on the forward strand.
ATGCTATCAAAGTGGATGAAGAAGGTGTTGAAGAATTTGAGGTGGACTACATAGCCTTGTCCTACATGAAAGGAAGGAAGCTAGAGTACCTATTACATTGGAAGGGGTACATGTAGTTGCAATGGTGGGAGAAAGTATCTGGTCCTGACAAATAGAAACCAGAAACATGAATCATTTTGAGGTCGAAGTCCACCAGGTCAAGAAGCCAGTGGGCCTGGGAAAAACAGAAATACATCAAGTTTTTGTGATTAGTAAAGCCCTGGACAGAAAATTGAGATCTGTAAAGATAGTGGCACTAGAACTTGAGGGCGTGAATAACTGCAAGGAGTTTCCTGTCATAGATATCATAGTTTTATTTCATGGAAGATAGTGATTGGAAGAGGTGGAAATAGTGTTACAAGTTTTCCCTATGGGCTCCAGGAGAGCCACTTCCCTTTCTGCTTCTCTTTTCTTCAGCTTGACTTGGACTTTACCTATAACTTTTTTGGTAGTCTTGTCCTTGAATACTAGATCTCAACATTTCCTTTTATTCTGTTCATGGACAGCCCCATTCCCTTCAAGGAAATCCCCATTACCTATTTCCCCACATCCAGTAGATTGCTATGGCACACCACTTGGTCTGTGCTCTGCAATCATCCCTATAAATATGCTGCCCTTGTACTGAAACAACACTAAAGTGAAGTGCTTCTCAGGTATTACTAGATGACTTAAACTACTAGGGAATGAAGAAAAGGGAGACAAGGAGTTTATCTCTGATGCTTTTGGGGGGAGAACCAAACTGGTCTCTGGTGGCTGAATTCATAGGTCTTATATACTACATGAATGTGTACATATGTTTGTACATAGGGCATAGGGTTAGTCCATATAAAGACAAACAGCCTTGAGGTTGTGATGAATGGAAGCATAAACATGCTACACACATGAGGATGTGGCAGAATGGAAGATTGATCAAAATGGAAGCATAAAGCAGAGATGAAAGAAATAGAATAGAAGCATACACAGCATAGAGTTTTAAGAAGGCTGTGTAGCCATATGGCAGATCTTAGATCTGGTGTGAAGGAGAGACAAAGAGTGTTTTTGAGCACTAAGTTCAAAAATAAGATTGGATGAAAGCATCTGTGATTAGATAACCACGTGGCACAATAAGATAAAATGAAAGAGAGGAAAAATACTAAGTCCATATTGATGTGATTGTAACACTACCCCCCTTCTAGGGATTGATTTTCAGGTGATCAAAAGAAGTTCCAGGGAGGGAGCATTTTGTAGTGTTCTCATAGGGCTTAAAAGCTGGATAAAGTCTAGATTGGTCATACAAAGCTGACGAGGTGCCATTGGGTAAGACTTGTGAAAGTTGTTTACGGCCCCCCCTGCTAATGTCAGGTTGCCCTTTGGCTCCCATGTTCGATTGGTTTCATCATAGCCCTTCCAGTGAATAAAATATTCCAATTGATGATTCTTGTAATGGGAATCAACAATAAAATCTACTTCATACAATGCTTCTCAATCTTCTGTAACCAACACTGGACCAGGTTTTACAGCATCTTGACTGTCCAAGCAATCCTTGTAAGGTTTCACTTGTGGAACATGTCAAAACTCTAGTAGAGACTAGAGCTCAGCTGCTGCCTAAGATGGGTGAGAACAATTATATTTACCTAGTAGAGACTAGAGCTGCAGTACATAAGTCTAGGAGTAAATACTAAGTAAGAAATAACTCACCTCAGCTGCTGCCTAAGATGGGTGAGAACAACTGAGGTGCTTATGAGTGTAGAAAGAATATAAGTAGTATGTGGTGGAGGCACACTTGTACCTCAATAAGTGTCAGGGAAGAGACATTATCAAATGTATAGTAATAGGTATGTAAAAACATTACTGAGTAATAGTCATACCGAAAAAGGTCTGGAAGTGGAAGTTCTGGAAGTGCTTCTGGTGCTTCTGAGACTGGAAGAGTGGAAAGCAATTCCGGAAGTGGTTCCAGTGCTTCTGAGTCCGGAAGAGTGGGAAGCAATTCCGGAAGTGGTTCCAGTGCTTCTGAGTCCGGAAGAGCATGGGAAAATTCCGGAAGTAGTTCCGGAATGGAAGGCTTTCATCCTGAGGGTTCCAGAAGAGCTGGAACCTCGGAAGCAGGTATTTTGTCACTCATCCTGCAGCACTCTATCCTCTCCTATCATTGTCGCTTCCAAACCCACACCTGTTGCTCTTTCCATCCAACTTGCAACACACTCTTTGTTTTCCTTTCTTGCCTCAGCATCGCCTAACCATGGTAGACCCCACCAGCAAAGAGTGGCCAAATTTCGCCTCAGCAGCTTTCTGCATCATCCAAGAAGTGCTAATGGCCACAAACCACCTTGACCTTGATGAGGCCATCAAACACATGAACCAAGCCTGGGACGAGAACCACGACTGCATGGTAGAAGAATGGAATGCCCAGTGTCAAGCTGAGCATCAGGAGGAAGAGCACCTAGACAATGAGTGCAGAGAGAGAGAACAGGAAGCCCGGGGACAGGCTGCTGAGGAAGCCAATAGAGAGTGGTGAGAAGCCGACAAGAAGAAACTGAAGATGAACGACTTGACATCTGGCCTTCCCCCCCCCAGTGTCATTGTCAGCAGGCCCTCGCAATATACCCTACAGAAACTCTCCATCTTTGAGTTTGTCAAACTTTGGTACTTCTTCCCAGAGGGTTGCAGTGATGCAGTGAAGCACATGAGATCCAATGCAGATGATGCCTTTGGTCTGTTGAGTACCAATGACATCCTGACCCTCAAGCCTGTCGCCTCGGTCAAAGCCTTCAGGAACGCCCATGCAGACCATCAACTGTCCTTCAGCAAATTCCTCCAAGCCAGAGTCTCTTTCCTCCACCACCTCAAACAAGCTGCGTGGCCAGAAAAAAAAGCACATCAACACGCTCGCCATGTTTTTCTGGAACCTCAAAAGCCACCCCCAGAGGATGACCATGCACAGTGACCTCATTGTCCTCACTTATGCATCATGCACACACTGCCAGTGGCACAACAACCTCAAGGCCAACAATGGCAGCACTTGTGACATTTCAATCATCAATGATGCCCTCATGAACAATGTCGCCTGGGAGGTAAATGACACCATGGGCAAGAGACTATTGAGCAGGTTAGCTATCTCCCCCTCTTTTCCCCCCCTTTTTTCCTTTTCCTTTTATTTTATTTTATTTTCCTTCTACCCTCTGGATCAACCATGCTAACCAACTCTCCTCTCCCATCTGCTGTTACTGTACCACCCCTCGCCCTCTGATCTTCCCTCTGCCTCCCCATCCTCTGCCTCCCCCCCCTTTTCTTTTCCCCCTCCTCCTCCTGATGGCACGGGCATATCCCATCGACATACCAAATCCCTTCCAGTGACATCCATCCCACCGACGCCCCAATTTCCTGGTGATGCCCATCCCACCAAGTGGCCCCCCCCCAGGCCCCGC
>JBBPRF010000129.1:0-55280 GCA_038092875.1 Lanmaoa pseudosensibilis
TGTGATAGTGTAATACTTGGCTCATCACCTGATGGATGAGTTTGCGGTGCACCGTCACGGTGAGCTGATGAATGTTGAATGAGGTGCCAACTAAACTGCAAGGCAAGGATCATTATCTCGACAAGTTTCTCCTCGCATTGAATCTGTGCCGGGGACAATATGACAACGTGACCTTGTCAAGTCCGCTGTTCTATCGAAAGAGATGGAACGCGCATGCTTCACAGGATCGTTATGCATGAGCGTCTTCACGAGCCCTTTTTGGTTCGTCAAATATTCTCATTCATCAAGACCGACGAACACGGTAGAAAGCTTACACTCAGCTCTATTCCGAATCGTTCCACACAGTTGGCGCCCGCATCACAGCATCTCTTTATTTCGTCCGCTCGGTCCATTGTTGCCAAGTCGGAGGGAAATATCATAATGCAATGCTGTAGGCTCATCCAAGAAAGAGCCAAGTCATTCGTCAAGACCGACGAGCGCGGTAGGGAGCCTACATTCCACAGTTTCGTTCCGCACAGATGGCGCCTGAATCGCAGCGTCTCTTTATTTCATCCAGTGCTTGGTCCATCCTTGCCAAGTTGGGGAAAAAACCATAACGTGATCCTGCATGGGGTAGGCTCATCACGATTCACAACTGAGAGGGAAGTTTGCCTCTCTGTGTTAAGAGCGAGGCCTCGGAGACTACAATTTGTCTCCCGCGTCATGCTGGGGGATCGTGGCATCGTACAAAAAAATATTTTGGTCGTCGATGTTTGGCGAACCTCATCCATGAATTCATTGATCCTCCAAGGACAGTTCCAGACGCTCGCCGAGTCAATTCTCTTTCCTCGCTAAACGGTACAGCCAAACAAACATTCACATACCCTCAATGCCTCATCACGCCTACTCGTCTCCCATCACAACGAAATAATTCACCCCCACCAATTCAAGTCCATACCTTTCCGCAAAACTCGCCGCGTTCCACTTTGCCCGATCCTTGGGCCCGCTCTTGTATTCACGCGCGTGTGTAGGGATCGAAAAATCCACGCTCGGTTCTTGGTAGAGCAAAAACACTAGTAGGCGTGCCGAGGGAGGGGGTCGTTAATGATGATTTCGACACGAGATATTATTTACCATAGCGATGAGGTCCTGTGCCTCGAGGCGGGGCGGGCGGGTAATAAGGCGTCGTCGCCGGCCTCGTCACGCGCGCACTCAGGTCTCCCGTATCGAGCGCACTCAAAGCTGGCGCCTTGAGACCCGTCACCTGTACACGCACACAACGTCCGTCAACACATACATTCCCAGCACACACACACACCATGCCCGAAGGCAGAGGCATCCAACTCACAAGCCAATGTCGCCACTGCCCCATCTTGGGATCGCCCCTAGACGGTGCGTCCGGATCCGTCATGACGAGCGTATACCCAACGTCGCTCGCCGCCGCAAACGACTGCATAGGGGTAAACGACACCGAGGGTTCGTCGGCCGTATCGACCGTCGTCAACGTGTTTCCCAACAGGGCTTCTTTCCCCGTGGGCCATTTCACGACGAGCAGTGCGGAGGGGTCGAAAGGGGTCTTGTCGGGGATCACGTCGGGGATGATGCCCGCCTCTTTAATGACGGTCGTCACTACGCTAAGGGGGTCGAGAGGTGGCATGTTAGTGTGTCGTGTGGGGGGGCGTTGGAGATGGGTGAAGCTGGTGGTGAAGTTGCGGTTGTGATGTCATTTGTAACGCACAGGGGCATTCCAGTGACAGTGGCGATGTCTCGGCGATATGAGAGTGACAAATCCCCCGTCCAGCCCAACAACGCAAATGCGTCGCATTTGCAACAGTACGGACCGCTCGCATGTTCATCCAAATGACCGAGGATAGTACTTTGAAGAAAGAGATGAACGGCGTACTCTAGCGCTCTGTCGGAGATTCGACTCCCAAACGTCCAACGATATCATACGACATCTATTACACACGACACCTTACAACAAACGATATCCTAATATTCATTGTTGCATAAACTACCCGTAATTTTGTCAATAAAAACTGCGAAGAATTGGCCGAAAAAAAAAGTGCACTCACCGTATCAGCAACAGACTCTGAAACATCCGATATACCTCCGACGCTCTTCGCTTCGGTCGAGCTGATCAAACTCATGCGACGCCCCAACTTTTGCAACGCTGCCCAAAAGTCCTTGTTTCCGTTCTCACCCGCGCAGTCATTCTTCAGTCCTTTCAAGATCCTGTGCAACCGGCAAGTCTCAGAAAACAAAAGGGCCAGTACTGCCAAGTAAAGATTCCAACTCACTCGTTCCACGCGTCTATCTCGTCCTCCTGCACACCACACAGGCTCGATTAAGCGAATCCGAATGATATACAATACAAAACGTGCACTCACCTTCAAACATGCCTCGCGCAACTCCTTCAAACACTCCACCATCTCATCTTTCCGTCGACTCGCAAACGGTCGCCCAACAATGTCTCTCACCACGACTCCGAAATCTTCAACCGCCTTGGTCACTACGTCGCCCTGCTTGAGATTCTGACGGAAATCCCTGACCGGATATGCGTTCCCAATGATCCTCCCCGGTGCTCGCTGTGGGTCAGGTTCTGGCTCGGGGGAAGACGTCGGGGTCGGCAGCCCAGGCGCGCTTGGTTTCGGTTTCGACTCCAACAAAAGTTCCTCGTCCGATTCTGACTCCGTCTCAGAATCGTCCACCGTCATTTTTTTCTTTCCCACACGAGACGAAGAAGCGTCGGCGACCTGCGACTTGGAGGGGGCGGCGACAACGGGCCGTTGTCGAGCGGGACCCTTTTGGTCGAGGAGAATCATGTCCTCGTCTTGGTCCTGTGCGTGCATATGACCGTCCTTGCGTGCCTTTGGAGCTTTCTTGGGGACTGAAGAAAGTGCCATCTGGTTAGCGAAACACGGGGTTGACGCGAAAAATGAAACTAGGGTAACACGTACCTTCCTTGACCTTGAAGGCAGTCTTGCACTCCTCCAGGGCATGTTTTGCGGTCTTGAGTACACGCTTCGGAGGATCAAAGTATTTGGTAAGCTCAGGATGGGGTGGCGGAAGAGGGTGGGTCGTGATGTCTGATACTACCGCAGAGTGGAACTGGGCTTGCTTTGTGCGGTGAATGGTTGGGTTATACGAGAGGCGTGGGTCGAACCAAGGTTGGCGATCTCTGGGGGAACACATCTGAACCCCGCAAGAGTAATGAAAGTCGGATTTTATAGACTTACTCCTTTTCATCTCTGTCCCCTGCCTCCATGAGGTTCATGGCATCCACAAAGTTGTCCATGGCTTCGAGTTGCTCTTCTGTTGGAATATAAGGATGTTTCGTGATATTTTGGCCCGACCTTGAGACAAGGGTAGAGAGCGAGGGAAAAGTATAGTGTCTGACATCGTCCGCAAAGGGCATCTACACAACGACCATCCATTATTATTCCGGCTCGGCAAGGGAGGGAAGAATATACCTGCACCCATAATAGTACATCCACGTTCGGCCATACTAAGGGCGAGAGGACACCCATCTTTGGGTCCGCACCTTCGCGACTTACCATTCTCCCAATTGCCAAGACACCTTTTTCGTACATGGCTTGAACGACGGACGAGAACGCGAGCTGATCGGGCACAGAGGTCGGGGAAGCGTAAACATATGAAAGCTCGCCCATGGAATACGAACGATTCAACTAGAAAACCGAACCAATGCATCTGAGATGGAAGACCCAGGAAAAGTGAACGAGACGCACGTTCTTCTTCTGGAAAAATCCACATACTTCAATGCCCTTCTTGGTGTTTAGCCGCTCAAACTGCCCATCGGGGCAAGGGACATAGGTTGACCCATACTTGAACCCTTTGATGAGCTGCTCCTTTTCGACCTTTTCGAGGAGCGTCTCCTCTTCCGAAACGCTTTTCTCTTCGTCGACATCCATCGACATGTCCTCAGTAGTTGGACCTTTCCCTTCTTCTTCCTCTTTAGTGGACCTGTCGATGACGTACTCGGTACGTTTCTTGGCCTCCTTAAAAATGGCCTTTCCCCCATCTTCAACATCTCGAATATCCTCCTCATCACTCTCCTTCTTGAAAAACTTCTTCCAAGGCGCTGCTCTTGCCAAGCTAGTGCACTTGGCGATGCGCACGTTGAGTTCAATGGCCTCGCTCTCCCTTACCTCGACGTCTCCTAGACGCAGTGTTGTCGAGAGGAGCGCAGACTTGGTTTCCTTGACGTGGGGGTAGGTGAGTGTGAGGAGCGCGTATTCGAGGGACCCGAGAAGGCCAAGGCCCTCTGGCAAAGCCGATATGAGGCGGTTGTAAAAGCTTTCGTTCACGCGCTACGGGAAAATTGTTGGTATAAAACATGACTGGGTATTTTTGCCTACCTTTATGGGGGACTTGTCTTCTTCTTGATACGCGAGTTCCTGGTCATCAAAGTCGACACCCCTATTACAAAATGTGAGCGTCTGGTCGGTCTACAAGCCGAATGGACCACAGAGGTGTCAGGCCAGAATGTTGTAAAATGGAATGGTCCACGAGGAGTGACAAACAAAGCACCAGCGTTGAATAAGTTTTCCACTCACACAACGGTCAACGATACGTTCAAATTTGACATTTTCTTCACTATTTCTTCCCATTGTTCGATCTCCATCGGGGACTCGCCATCGGTAACAAGGACCATTTTGCGCGTCCAAGTGCGCTTTCTCTCCAGATAAACGTCTTGTGTTTCAATACCAACTATCAAAGCGTCGATTGCTGATTTTTGAGAGAGACCATGCCGTTGAGTTGATGAATGCGTGAAGAAAGGGACATGATGAGAGCGAGCTTACGGTCTCCTGCAGTCTCCGACGCCTGAAGCTCATCCAGTTGTGCGAGTGTACCTGCATTTGGTTGCCCAACTGGGATGTATTCTGAAACGTGATCGTAGCCTCCATTCTTGTCGTTGACGATATTGTTGGTTTCTGTTCAGAAATGAATGTTATTTTTTTTTCCCAGGCAAACACACATGACGGTCGGTTGCATGTAGACAAAAAGATTACGTACCATCAGAGCCGAAAGTAATAACGCCGCACTGATCCGTCTTTCGCCCGTCAAATATCTAGTACCGCGGGCACTTGGATGACTACGAAGAGATGCGAAAGAAAAGGAGGGACGTACCATCTCCTGAATCTTCATTTTAACAAACTGAAGTGACCATTCCAGCTTTGTCATCTCGACGCTCCTCGTCTCTCCCTTTGGGCCATCGGGAAGCTCCACTGTTCTGGAGGCTCCCATGGAAGGAGAGAGATCGACGAGGAACATGGTGACCGTGTACTTGGGTGCAGTGCATCAGTCGCGAGTGTATATGCGTCGTCGAAAAAGATATCTTACACCGGCTCGTTCTGCGGGCATGGTGTTGTCGACGTTGAGAGTCAGGAGGAGCGCTGCACCGCCACACCAACACGTCGCGCCAATTAACGCTCACGTGATGCGCGTGACTTGCCCTACACACGCGTCTGGAGATTTGGACACCATACACACCAAACGAACTACAAGTGAATAGAGTGTACATTATTCGGATGTCCATTTATGTCGTGACTACTGATACAGACTCTGACGACATGCACAGTAAACTGCAATGATTCTGCGATTCATGGTCTGGTCCGCTTCCGTAGGGACTGTTTCAAGGAGGTGTCTGCCGCCGGTCTGTGATAACAATAAGATAACGCAAACGAAACGAGAAAAAAAAAGGAGACATACTTGCGATTCCTGAGCTTGAGTCCATCAGCGGGAGGTTCGTCGACGTCCATACTGTCGATGCTGTTCTGGGCGAGCTGCTGCATTCGCCTTCCTCCCTTGCCGTCCTTCTGACGTTCCTGGACGTCTTTCAGGTTCGTCTGATACGTCTTTTCATGCTCTTCGTTCTCCGCTTGCACCGCCGCGTTATAGGTTGCAGCTTCCATGAGCTTCTGGTCGAGTTCTGACAACACGGTCGCCGTCGTGGTCGCCCTGAGTCGCAGATGAAAAAGCGCACTATCAAAAAAGGCAGTGTGATGCGACGAACCAGTTCTGAAGTGCTTCCAGTAATCCCTCGAGCTTTCCTGGCTCGAGATCCCTTCCCATCGTGTACTCGATCTCGAGCTGCTGCTCCTTCTGATCGAGTTTTCCGCGGAGAATGTCGAGGTAGATGGCGTCGATGATAAGGTCCTCGAGTTCTCTGATGCTTGCTACCTGAAGTTCTTGAAGTAACAAAGAGTATGGCAGGATCTGCAGTGCTGTCTAAGCAAACACAAAGGCGTATAGGGGTGATGGTCGCACATGTCGTTCTGTTGCAAGCGTGACTATCGTGAGGTACTTTAGCTTTGTTATCTGGGCCTGATTGAGAGGTGGAAGGGAATCCTTGTGCTCTGCGATCAAATGCGTCAATACTGATCAAATGCGCACGACGCCACGCAATTGACCTAGATAGTCTCTGAATGTGTGGTACGAAAAGAGCTGCAACAGAGACAGAAAGGGCGCATGCTGCTCGTTGGTGGCAAGCTGATTTCAGGTAAAGTAAGTACTGCCAAAGAAAGGGGAAGCGACAACGGGACGTGCTTCTTGTATGTTTGGAAGTTGGATGAGCTCGGCGAAGATGAAGACGCCCGGTGCTGCGGTTGCGTCCTGTATGAGCTTTGCAGCAGCAGCTCCTTTGGCTGATTTTGAGATGAGAAGAAAAGGTTCGAGTCGTGCTGCAAAGTTTGCCATGATGAGTGTTTGGATCCAAAGGTTTTGGCAAACAAGTCAAGTTCAATTGGCTAGTTGTCTCCTCGTCTTCTCAGACCCACGCATCCTTGGGATTTCCATTATTCTTGTATATATAGTCTCATTTCTCGGTCATCTTCACTACAATCATGTCTGCAGATGATATCCCATCCACCGACATCGACCCCGCCATTCGCGTCCACGTCACCCCATCACAAGCATCCTATTTCGCAGGTGAACAGTTCTCCGTCACCATCACATTCACCAACACTCGAACACCCGAGTCTCCAAAGGCCAAGAACTCGCATAAACGGGGTGCCCATTCTATCAGCTCAGCACCCCTCGCAAGACCCCCCACATCCCCGGGCCTTCTCCGCCAATCCGCCCCCCTTCCTGTTTCCGCCCCTGTCAACAATGCCCGCGACACACCCGCGCGGAAGAGACTTATCGGCCAAGTCCCCGGGAAGACGGACATGTCAACGGTGTTGGAACAGAAACGACAATCTCTCCTCGAAAAGTCGAGGTCCCTATCTATCGACATTCCCGCCGGTGAAGTATTTGAAAAGGGCAGCGACAGCGCAGGAGAGAGCGCGTCGCGCTATGTACGCGCTTACAACGAGTTCTCAGATGCAGGTGCGTACGTGGAAATCTATCCACGCTACTGGCTCACACAGTCTCAAGGGCTGCCGACGACCGTATCACCCCTGACACGTAGCCCCGACTTTCAGCTTCCTCCGCACCACCCCCACGCTCGCAAACAGTCCGTGGTGGACGTCCACATTCACCTCAATGAGGTACAACAGCCGCCACCGCCGCTGCCGTCTGGCTTGACCAGCTCATCCGCGTCTACCTTTTCCCTCGCTCTCGACCCAATAGCAGAGACTCCAGCAACTCCCTACCCAGGAACGCCTCTCCCAAGGTCCCCGTCCCTGACCGAATCGCTCGACCAACGTTCACTCAAGACTACTGCCCATGTGTATCCTCCCCGTCCTTCTCAACCCCGCCGACCGCCGCCCCAGCTTGCCCTGGGACACGGACCCCCACCCGCCAGTCCCCAGCCAAAATCGGCGGGCTCGCTCCGAAACGGTACCCTCGTCAGCTCAAACTCTGAGCTGATCCTCTATTCTTACGCGCAGCTCCTGGGTACCGTTTCCATCGCTCCTCTCCCAGGCGTAGTCATGACCCCGGATCAAGCGCAAACGTTGGGCGCCCTCCGGCTAAAACTGTCAAAACGCACGGTTCTGGGTGGTGGGAGCATGGACATCACGTCGCACCAACGCATACAGGAACGCCGGCGTTCACACAGCCGCTCGTCGTCGCTCACGAGCAGTTTCTTATCGCTTCTCTCTCCGTCCGCATATTCCGCGCCTTCGACGCCCTTGCCTTCTTCCCAGTCATGGGCGCCAGGACGCTCTCGTACACCCTCCGTGTCGTCGGCGTCGTCTGGGACGCTGGTGAATGGGCAACAGAATGGCGTCGGCCTCGGCTTGATCAACGGAGGGACGGAAGAAGACATTGACCCCGACACACCACTTCCTACATTCGATGTACAGCCAGCCATGCTTGCTGTAGACCTGATGCTCGCTCCAGGAGCATCTCGCACATGTGAGCGGTCTTTCTATTCACCACACATACATTAATGGTGTGTTCAAGACACGTACACGGTATCGCTACCGGACAACCTACCGCCGACGTTCCGAGGCCGGGCACTCAAGTTCTCATATGAACTGGTGATAGGCACATGTCGTGCCAGTGCTTCCGGGATGAGGTCATCGAGCAGTCTCGGGCCGACAGGTGCAAACAGCATAAGTCGCGTTATGAAGGTTCCGATACGCGTGTACAACCACGTCGCCGGTATGATCTGCGCAAGGCTTTTCTTGTCCACCTCCTTACTCGTCACACCTCACAGTTGGGAAAGTGCCCAGACCCTACGACCTGCTGTGGCCTGTGGGAAAGCGCATCCTTTCCATGGAGACTGCACCAAAAGTGGTGGATGGTCTCCCAGATGGTCTCCCAAAGGGAGTCACAAAGGTTTCGTTGCGACGTGCGTGCGAGTGTGCATCATCCATGATGAGATTCTAATACTGTATTTAGCCAACGATAGGTCCCGATCCTTGGATGATCTACAAGACTATGGGCAACGTTTGCTGGCTACATTCCCCGAGGCTGACATCACTGGCGTTCGGATCAAGGGGCCATATGAGGTAGTATCGCCCGTGCAAGCCGAGTTTGAACGAGAACGGGAGGGTGATGGTGGCGCTCTGACAGGTTGCAGGGAAGCTGTTGAGATTCTAACACGTAACCCGAAGAAGGGTAAGTAGCATATTTCTCGTTCGGTTTAGATGGGACGGTTAAAGTGGCTGCTCAGTGTCGTACGACGTAAACAAGGACGGGGTCAAAGTGGCTGTGCTCACTTTTACCAAATCGGCATATAGGCTTGGCGAAACCGTGTTAGGGGTGGTGGAGCTGAACGAGCGCCAGGGTCGGTCAAGAGTTTTGTCGGTGAGTCTTCCGCTGCTGGATGTGGGTTGGCAACTCTGGCTGATCGCTTGCCGTAGTTGTCTGCGATGCTCGAATCTCAGGAAACACTCCCTTCACAAATAGCATCAGCGGGTAATGTCCGGCATATGCGGCGGGTACACGCAGAACATCATGCTTCGTTGGTTTCTTCGGTTCTCCGGACGACGTTTTCGCTCGATATACCCTCGGATGCAAGTCCGGCTTTCCAAGTTCAGCTGGGCGACGCAGGTCATAAGCCGAAACCGTCCGCTTTCGCGGGTGGACTGCTCTGGCGCGTCAGATTGTCGTTGTTGGTTGCGGTGGCTGCGGAGTCGTCACAGATCAGTGCGGACGGTATCCGATTGAAGCAGCTGGCTCAAGACGGGCCAGCGGGGGAATGGGGGACATCATACAGGGCCTATCCTTCTATTGCGCCGAAAGAGCGACCGAGGAAAGACGAACAGACAGTGCAGCCGTCATCTACCTGGACGCAATTCTTTGTGACGTCTTTCCTGGGTACTGCGGAGCGGGAGTACCACGACGGCGACGAAGAGGAAGTGGAGGAGGAGCCGGTGGCAGGGGCAGGTGACGAGGATGAATGGAAAGAGGTTAGAGTGGAGACCGTGGAGTGTGAAGTGCCGATCAACGTCTGGCCTGGGAACACCGCATTCAAGGCAATGGATGTTGTTTTTGATGTATGAAGGTGGGTCTCCTATGGTTGTTTAGTATCACGGGTACCTGAAGGAGGTAAACAGGATAGAAGGTAATGAGGCTCAGAGCATGACTGCTGGCCAGGATTATACCAATCGTGGACAAGGAGATCTTGGGCAGACCACGGGATCCCTGGGTGTGAGAAGACGAGTGGGAGGGGTGATGCGAGCGTGAGCTGTTCAGATTGCGACGTGCAATAGAGCTGTGTGCAACGCGGCGGACACGGTTGGAACATAAAATCCACCGAATCCGGTGGACTAGGATGGATTCCGTTTACCTTGTGGCATGGCTGATATGCTAGCTTAGATGGCGTTTTAAGACGCTGGCGCTTGTCTGATTGTGGGCCCTGTGTGACGAGAACCAGTGGTAGCCACGCAAGGCCCGCAGTTGATGTCGGTTTGGGTTTGATGAGGAACCACCTGACCCCTGTCACGACAAATTGCGGGGGGGGGGAACCTCTTCGGTTGAGGCAAGCCAAATCCTCCGCAATTACGCCTGTTTGCGTCCCGTCCCCTTCCGTCGCACCGTTTCGCCTTGTGCCGTAGACAACCTCATTTTTGGCCTAAACACTACCCCCGCAAGTTCCGCATTGCTTCGCATAGCCTGCTGTTTTTTTTTTTTTTTTTTGCGGAACCGCCCGTGGTGCGTCTGACCGTGATGACCGTGCACATGCAGAAATGATACGAAGCTTGCAACGTTACAGACCCGTTCACGCGCCCAGTGAAACTCGGACCGTTCCTGGATCACACGACGTACTGACCGCAAGGGTCTAGCGGAAACATCCAAGAGACTAGCTGGTCCAACGATGCAGTTCTCAAACAGTGCCCAACAACGCCAACACGACGAGTCTGACCGGACGAATCGTTTCCTCGTCCCTTCCAAACAAGATAGCCCGGGCCCCGGCTCTCTCAGGGAACGCGCTGCAAGCCAACCGCCCTACACTGAAGCCCAAACATTTCTTAGTTCCCCATCTCAGCAACATACCATACCTTCCAGTCTCGGTGGTTCCGCCAGCTCCGCGTGGGCTTCCAGAATGCATTCCTTCAATACCACTAACCGCGCTGGCGGGTTGCCTTCTTCCGTTCCCACACGAAGTTCCTCTTTCTCAAACCCACAGACCAACTTTGCCTCCGCCATGCGTGAATCCCGATTCGCATCCACCGTCGAGGATGACGAGTCAGAAGCCCTATCCGATACCTACGATGAACACTATATGGTCCCTTCCGCCCCAGCTGCCCGTGGCCGATCCTACGATCTCACCCGCAGCAGGTCCCAGTCGCTCGCCACAACAACGCGCCCTGGTCCAATAGGCAGCCCATTCCAAAACCAGGCCCTCTGGTCCGACGTATCCTCCCTCCAGACCAATCCACTCAATATCCCCAGCTCACGCTATGGAGATTTTAAACCACCTGGCAGCAGCCGGTATGGATCACTTGGACCTATGGGTAGATCACCCTTGAGTAATAATTTTGATTCGCACATTGGCGGTGCCAATGGCTATTCTAACAGGCAAACCATTGATCCCTCAAATATGAGCCCGTTTGTCCGCGACGTGGGGCAGATTCTTTTGGATGATGGTTCAGCGTTGCGCGAACTCTGGGCGGGGATGAACCCACCCAAGGACGAGAACGGCGGCGGTGGCAGTGGTACTACCAGCCGTCGGCATAGCGTCAGCGTCGTCCAGCCACGCAGACCAGCCGTCGTGGGTGGCTTTGGAAACGACACCCAGGACGAGTCCTCCCGTTCAACCGTCTTCCACGGACCCTCCTTCGGCGGCCGTGGCGGTCTCATGCTCTCAGACGATGACCTTGCTGCAGACCTCGGTTCTCTCAGCATGAAGGACGGTCCTGGACCATCCTCCTCTACCCGTCCCCCAAGCCAGCCATCATCGCTCCCCATCTATGCCCCCATGTCACGCAGCCCTCCCTCTTCCGATCGCGTCTCCCCTTATAAATCCATAAACCTCAACATCCCCAGCGGCACTTCGTTTACGTCGAGTCGCCAACACTTTGGCTCACCCAGTGACAGCGGCTTGTCCGCCGGGGGAAGCCCTCCTCGCGGCCACTTTGACCAACAGCTCATCGACGCCAAGGCGCAGTACCTCGGGGGGAGCGGCAACGGCGCCCCTTCGCAGCAGCAGCAGCAGCAGCTCACGGCCCGCTTCATCCCCGGACAAGGCATCCAATATTTACCCTCCCACGGAAACGGCGGCGCTGCCTTCAATCGCTCTGGGACGACCACGATGCCCTCCCCGCTCTCCCCGACCGGTTCGCGTTCTATTCAGCCCCAGCAAGGCCCGTTCTATCCCCAGCAGATCCAACGGCGCACATCCGATGCGCCGCAGCCCAACATCAACGATCTCGGCAAGGGCGTCCCGCTCTCGGCCGTTCCTGCGTCGTGGCCGCTGTACATTGTCGAGTTCAAAGCTGGACGTACGGATCTGTTCTACCTGACGGATCTCAGCCTGGACATCCGTGTGGGTGACCTCGTCATCGTGGAAGCCGATCGGGGGAAAGACTTGGGTAAAGTCGTCAACGACACCATCACGCTCGAGGAAGTGGAGGCGTTCCAGCGGGAGCAAAAGGAGCGCGTGGGGTACGGGGACAGTGGACCACTCAGTCCCGGCGGTCAGCAGGGCAGCGTGGGTTCAAAGAAGGAGATCAATCCAAAGATGATATATGGGAAAGCCCAACCTCAGGATACACAGTACGTTGGCACGACGTTGTCATTTTTTGGGGAGGGTTTCCACTCACGTCGTGTAGACATCTTGTTACCAAGATACAGGACGAAATGAAGGCACTTCAGCTGTGCCAAAGCAAAGTGCGACAAAAGAAATTACCGATGGAAGTCATAGATGCAGAATATCAATGGTGCGCCTCATGAGTGACCTATCGCCCCTGCCTGTCACTCACGATGTGCAGGGACCGACGAAAACTGACCTTTTACTTTATTGCGGAAAAACGCATCGATTTCCGAGAGCTTGTACGAGAATTGTTCCGGTGCGCGTCATTTTTGGCTTGAACGATCTTTGGCTCACCCTGCTTTTTCAGTCTGTATAAAACCCGGATTTGGATGGCATCTCTTCAGGGACCTGGTGGATACGAACAGTAGCAGCTGCTCGTCTACTCGCGTGCTGTCCCTACTCCCAACGGTAAAATAAACTGACCCGCGTTTACAATGGATATATCTTGACAGTTGTTTCGAGTTTCTCACATGGTTTAATCTAGATATGCACTTCTTTCGTTGTTTCCTCTGCGCTTCCTTGGATGCTATCTAGCCCAGCCTAGACCCCCTCCTGTCCATGTAATTGTACCCACACCCAATATTTATTGCGGTCTGCCATCCTTTCTATGTTCTCCCCACCACCAAGTTGCCCTCGACTTTGTTCCAACGCCATACACAATACTCACATCCCCCCTGTTGTTGTCGTTTTTCATTTCCCCCAGAACCTCACATGTATCCCGATCACGACGGGAATGGAATCGGGCTGGTTCACAGCGCCTTGTACTATTACTGTATACTTGAGCATACGTATATATACTTGTCGAAATTTTTTGGATAACGTGCGGAGACGCTACTTCTTGTAACTAGAGGCAACGAGACGAATCAAAAAGTCCCCTGGCCATCAAACGTTTCAACCATCGGCGCCAATGACGAGATAGGGTGATAACGGATTATGCGCAGTATGACGTCCGTTCGTATTCGTCCAACAGGCTCGGGGAGCACGCTTCAAGCGCTCAAACGATCAGGATCAGGATCAGCTTCACTTGAATCATCGTTGGCGTCGGTATCTGATACCTTGCGTTCGGCGGTGACTGGGGTGGTAGACACACGTCAAACTCTCCGTACCAAAAGAAACCGAGTCACACGCACCCCAAGGTCGACGGTCCATCGGACATTGTTGTTTTGACGCAGCGGTACCGAGCCACTTGAGAAGACAGTGCATATGAAAGATGTGACTACACTCGCCCCATACTGTTTTTTTTCAAAGCAAGTATGCGGTAAGTATATCAGCGCGCGCGCGCGCCTGGGGGAAAAGAAAAAAATGGTTTTCTTACTGAGCGGACAATCGTCGCCTGGCATCTTGCACGACGGACAACAGCCTTCATAGGGTACGCGACAGATGCCACAGACGTCACCTTCGTCGTCTTGGTCGTTGTTCCCGGTGTTCCAGCGCCATTGCGCGACAGCGCTCCAGTGTTTGATGTGGACTTTCATCGGGGGTGCAATAGATTATGGGCGAGAGGACGCGTGCATACTACTACTACTTTGCTGATCGCAAAAGCGCGATGGGACCGGGATATGATGGCGACCTCGTGTTTACATCTGTGGACGCGTCTGTATCATCCACCACGTGACCCATTGTAAGGACAAGGTTCAAGGAGCTGAAATCCTCCATCATCCGAGTAGATCACCGAATCGGTCACTAAGAATATTTGGAAGCATAGAGAACAAGTACATGCTGCTAATACACCAAGGAGATAAATGCAGACAAAGAGTTACATGTGACGTTAATCCGCTTGTTCCGCGCACAAATGCCGGATCTGTACCTCACTCGACCGAGGCTCAAACACCACTCGAAACGGTGCTGCAATCTGGTTCGCTGTATCTGAGAAATCAAACGAATCGATAGGCGCCTTGGGATCTTCGGATATACGGAACGCCCAGAAGATAAGGGCAGCGTTCATGAAAATCGAGCGGTTTGCGACGTGCATCCCAGGACAGATTCTGCGCAGGGCAGGGTAAAACATCGCGGGAAAGACGTCGACATCATCGTAACGTACCTTCGCCCGAACCCAAATGTACAGAACCGGAGGTCATCTCGTAGTGTCCCGTCCATGGTCAACCAACGTTGAGGGTCAAACCTTTCTGGGTTTGGAAACAGGTCTGGATCGTTCGCAATCGCCCTAGAAGTATATCATTGCCTCTCCGTGCACCTCAGATTTTTTTCAGATAATTACCAATGATTACCAATGACCGTTGCGCCTTTTGGAATCACGTAGTCTCGCCAAGCGATATCTTTCGTTGCACGATGAGCCATTCCTTGTTTGACCTCGGCATGAGTGGCGCACAGAGGTGAGGCTCGTATCGTACCTCCAATGTTCACTGGCCTCCACCTCAAACATTCAAGTGTAAAGGCAGCGACTTGAGGAAGTATCTGCTGGTCCGCGAATGATGGTACTACGGGCAGTGCCATCAATCCATGGATCAACGCTAACTGCACATTTTCACATACATCTTTCCCGTCCGATAACCTTGTCCAATTCATCCTGTACTTTTGCTTGAACTTCCGGGTGTAAAGCAGCCGCCATGATCATGATTGAAATCGCGGAGGCAGTCTGCACATATCAGGTTCGGACAACACATGCAGAGGGTAATATTTTCTGCGTTTGAACTCACAGTTTCTGAACCCGCGCCAAACATGGCACCAGTCACGTATGCCATCTCATTGTCTTCAAACTGGTATTCTTCCTGGCGCTCGATGAGAAATTTGGCAAAGCATGGCCGTGCGCTGCCATCTGCCTGTTTGACAAATGAGTCACTCAATCTAGGGTGAGTCATACATAGTTACCATTTGTTTCCGTACAGTGTCCAGCTGTCCTTGAAAAAGGGCGAGTTCCTCTTGATGCCATTTTCTCAAGTTGGTAAGATATCCAGGCACATACTGTAGGATGGGATATGTATCCACAAGGTATGCCCCAGGCCGTACGGCCTGACCGAAACGCACGAGACAGCGGTTTACAGCGACGACCTCAGGATCGCTGTACGAAGTCGGTGTGACCTTTCCGTACGTAATTTCCATCACTGCGGACGCTGCATATCTGACAAATGGTTCAAGACAAGCTGACGTATTCTGGGCGCAACACATACCGCCTAGCATGCATCTGATGGTGTTCAGGGTCATCAAGGATATCGAGCAACACGTTCTTCGCATGACGAAGCTGAATAGGCTCGTACGTTTCCGCCACCTTGGCTTGCAGCATGGCATGTAGAGCTCTATGTCAGTCGCGGGCAAGGTTAGAAATACAGCAAAGCAAAATAAAAATGTGCGTCGAAAAAGCATCACCTTCGATATTTGCGCAGTCGCTCCCCACTTCTTTCCGAGACTACTCTCATACCTCCGGAGAGCGTCTCTGCCGCTGCAATCCAGCGGGGCCTGTCGGCAACGGATGCACCTTCCTTCTCCATGATCTCCATCGCTGCTTGATACCGCCCAATAACCACAAAGAGCCTCGGTCCCTGTCTCAGCGAGAAGACTGGCCCGTACTCCTTCGTCAACTCTGCAAGCTTGAAAGGCGCACTGGCGTTCGTGTGAGGGCCGTCAGTCAATGTTTAGTGCATCTATAAAGGAACCATTTACCGGGACTTGGGGAACGGAGTTCCCAATAACCAATGTCCGGAGGGACCTGGCGGGATCGGTAATCCATTTCGTGGTCTGATGATACGCTGGACGTACACCCAACCGCCTAGTAGGATGGTAGCGACACACGCCAGTGACAAAAAGACCCAACCTGAACCGAGTAGTGGCATGGCGAAGGATAAGTTAGCGAAAGGAGTGGCTGTGATCCCCGTTATGTATCGATCTCATGTGAGCAGTGCGGGTTTAACCTAAAAACTGGGCGGGTAGAGAAAAGGTGGCTGAGACTGACGCACCCTAGCCGAGCCGTCGCTCTCTTTGCGCATTGAGTTTAATTAAATCTAAATCTAAAGGCTGGGCGGGAAAAGGGGACGCGGCTGAGGAGTTGCGTACCTTTGCCATCGCTCCTTGCATGTACAGTGACTGAGTCGATATACTCAGAATGCATGAGTAGACGATATGACATTGTCACTGACATGCTGTGGCATAACGTCACATGTTACTGAGCCGAGATGCCGTCTGCGGGAGAGGTTAGCAGTTGCCCTTTCCAAGGCGATTCGGAGGCCCTCCGAAATTATTCCCCGTGTTAACGTTCAAATAGTGACGATGAATCAGACCCACCGGAACTTGAATGGCCACCACATGTAGGAGGCCACTTAAGGGCCTAGCCAGCCATCATGACACTCTGATAATACAAAATTAGCACCTCAAATGACGCGCTGGACGTACACCCAACCGCCAAGTCACCAAGTAGGATGGTAGGGACACACGCCAGTGACAAAGAGACAAAACCTGAACCAAACAGAAGCCATGATGGTAAAGTCGGATCTCGAGGGAATGCCGTCAGATATCGACCTCATGCCAGTTACTAGAGCTAGTCAAACTAACTACTTATGGCGGACACTTATTCGCCTCGAATGGCAATCATGAGACCAATATCACCCGAATTTCATGTGTTCTGGTCACGTACCTCGAAAGAAGGCGCATAGGAATTGTTGCGAAACTCCAAGTCTGCTGCAAAACGTTTCTTCAAGTTGGAGCCTATCTGCAATGCAGCAGACATTTTTGTAATCTATCACTTGGTGACTTTCCACAATTGGGGCCTTTGAGAGTTCTGATTGGAGAATGGAAATTCGATAACTGCTCCTGTGTTGTTCCTAACAGAGGAAAACTTGCGCGTTTTTCCTAGTCCCGAGTTTGCTAATGTTGAATAAACAAACCAACTTGAGGTGGACAGCGCACGATCGCAAATGCTTCCTCTGCAACATGTGTAATGGTTTCAAGTAAGGAATGTGAAGGGATCAGATAAATACCGAATTGTAATACATTTTTACTGAACCACTCGCCCGAGCGAAAGAGAAATATTATGTGACATGCAATACCATATCATGCAATGTCCAGGATGGGAAGTCCGGTAGTGGTACATTATGATTGGAGCTATGGGATGCATAACGATCATATCAAAGATGAAATGATGCTGATCAGCTTGACCAGCAGCTGGTAATGGTATGGTTATCTTGAAAAGTGATGCGGAGCGGCGAACGGGACGTAATGCTGAGAGGCCGTAATTACTTATCTAACCCTCAAATTCCTAAGCTCTTTTTGTACATCTTTGATGTCTGGGCGATTCCACTCGCCCACCCAGTCTTGCTTCGATTGCCCGAGGGTTGGTCTGTTGTCACGAATACCCGCAACCTCGGTGCGCGTGACATGAACAGACTGAGTGCGGTTCCTCAGGAGACAGCTCGGAGAAACTGTGGCAGACTTCGTTGTTGACTCGGCGGCGAAGACGAGCTCAGTAGGAATAGTCTCGCCGAGATGACGTGCAAGCTTAGCCATCCGCTTCCGACGGATCTCAGCAACGTCGGGTAGGGCGGGGGTGGTAGGAGTAGGGGGAAGGGGTGTGGATGGGGAGAGCGATGATGCAACACGATCATCTGTGGGTAAAATTGGCGCCGTGTTAAGCCGCAAGTAGAGTTGAGGTGCTTCATCACCCGAACGACGCCGGCGGGTGGTGGATAGACCGGGAGGGTTTATCAAGAGTGATTCGGTGCTCAGCATATCCGAAGCGACGCTCTGGGGGAGGGTAATAGACGATACAGATAGAGGTGGATGATACGACGAGGTGGCAGAGGTAGAACTGGATGTAATGGATAACGAACTGGGTTGGTGGTGTGTAAAAATAGAACCCTGGCGCTTTAATGTTCTAGAAGTGATCTTCCCGAGGGGGAGCATTGTAAACGATGGGTCGTTTTCCAAGATATATGGCGTGGTTCCCAGAACCGTGCCGACTTTCCTCGTCGAGCGTATAAGACGCTTGCGCTGCTGCGAGCTGAGGATGTTGGTAGTAGGGGGAAGATGAGATAACGCTGAAGAAGACATCTCAAATGCCTCGTGAGTCCAACGCACAGAAGAAAAGAAGGGCAATAAGAAAGGGTCACACCGCGAAGGTGGGTCGTGAAATAGTTTGGCAAGCAGGGGCGATAGATACTTATACGAAACGAGAACCCGATTGCAACCGTTATCCGTCATGAACAATAAATTGAACACTTGTCCCTGAAATGGGAATGTTACGTAATGCTGTTAAACAACAGCACCCTGATTTGGATTGACACAAGCACATGTGTATGTATCATGATAAAAGTGTTAATCTTGCCCCGAACTCTCTGACCATGCTCTGAAAAGTACTCTCAAGGTTATAGTAACGTGGCCAACGAGCCATGGTGCCAGCGCCGCATGCGAGGACGAGAGAAAATTTTCCTGCCCGATCCCCAGCGAGCTGATACCGGCAGTTGTTAGAAGCGCCACTGGCGAGTGCCACAGTGTCGCCACTCATGGCGAGCCTACGGAGAAGCCCTCAAAATGGCGGTGACATTCGCACAGTAGCAGATGCCAGCCAGGTTCGCATATGATAATGTCCAGCTCCGCTTACGCGTTATCGTACAGGTCACAAATGGTGCCACACACTGATCGATGATCCTTAGTCTGAGGTTTTGTGACCTGCTATATTCATAAAAATTCACTGGCGCCTCGCGTTCTGTCGATCGGATCTCCGCCAGCCCGGCTTCATGCGAGCGTCTCTTTACATAGCAACTTTGATACCGCCCTGAGTCCCTGACCAAACTCCGATCACGGCCCAACACATGCTGAACCTAGGTGCCGAGCTCAGTATGCACTTACTTGATAAATGCATGTTGAAAACAGACCTGCCTCAGATGGAAACAGCACCTCATGTCCACCATTGCACGCACGCACGACTCGGGGCACATCCACTGTCGGTGCAGCGCGCTGAGTGTTGAACTATTGATTGATATCCTTCACCTGCACCAGCTCCCTCAATCACTGTTACATTCTCCGTCACCAAACTATCAACTTCTCCATCCTACTTCAAACAGGGGCACAGGGGCAGCCGGTGCTCTGTGGTGGACCAGGAATCCGAGTCACCCTTGATACATTGATACACCAACTGCCCCATCAGACGAGAATGATGACGAAAATTCGCATCACTCAGTCATTCGGAATTTTGAGGAGCAATCACGACTTGACGACGACCAGGAAACCACGATCTCACAGCACCCTTGGAATGTCATGCATGGCTCAAAGTTGTAACCTTCCACATGGAGTCAATGGTTCTTCAAACACTGGATACCGGGACCGCCCGATCTTCAACTGCAAACGCCAACTTAGCGGTCACCACCAAAAATGCACGGTTGCGAACAGTTTTGCACTGCTAACTGGGATGGATACACGCAGTTCGGGGGCCGCGGGCGTGATCCGAGCGTACGTTGTGGCTCCGGTTCCTTTTTCCGATCATTCAAGACTCGGTCAGATACATAAATGATGATGCTCTTTACTTTATAGATCCACGAACCACAGCATAGCCTAGCATGAGCCGCGAGCCGATCCTCGTGTGCTGCACAGGTATGCTTGGAGTCCGACATGCGGAGCTGAGTTATATGCTTACAGTACCATGTCGATAGAGCGGTCCAGTTTCGCATTCATCTGGCGGCGACTCAATTTAACTACACTAGTTCCCCCAATCCGGCAACATTGTTGAGGGCCTGGTCTCTGTTCAAGAATCAATATTTTTTTCACCCAAGTCAATGATTGGCTTTTGATCACTAAGGATGATTGACAGTACCGTGTGGGTATGCGCGGTCGTCTGCACTGCGCTGGCTTTCCAGAGACTTGGGCAGTTCACCTACGTAGTGCGATAGAGGTGGATTCTCGTCGTGGTGTGTTTCAGTGTGGGTGGCTCGTAGAGTTGCACCATTTGTACGGCGACCTATTTGACATCGTTCGAGATGTGCTGTCGATTCCCCATCTTCGCATCTCAGAGCTGTCACGGTGTCAAGCAGGCGAACGGGTGACGGGTACGGCCGAGACTCCGCTGAGTGTGAAAATGGTCCCGCTCTATCGACATGATGCAGAGTGACTGATGCCGTTGTCGTTTGCACCGAGACGTCGCTTCTCGGAGACCAAGCTAGTAGCAAGGAAACAGCCACCACATTGGCGTAGTCTGATCCATATCCATGTCCACCAAGATTGAAGCCATGTGCTCCCGCAGCCACGGATTCTCCATAATTTCCCTAGCTTTATCCCCACCGTCAGGTTTATTTTTCTGCTCCCCGGGCAGCTGACCGCCTTGGGTCCCACACGCAGCCCCATTTGTAATGGCAGTTCATAAGCTTGTAGCATGATCAGCCATTGGTGCCAGCCGCCTCGGTGCGCCACCAGCGTGGTTTTCACGAGGAGAGTGCAACGTAGAGACTCTGCACTGATCGCATCAGAGCAGACAACGACTTCCGCCTCGGCTTTCCATCGGGACTTGCGCCAATACGTACGTCACAGGACCGCGCCTTCTCCGCGTTCCGACTGTGCCTTTACTAGATTCGCGCCTCGCCAGCCTGGTAATGAATAGAACCCGAAAAAACTGGAAATACTTTCAACCCGCGGTTTGCACACTCTCTTTCTGTCACCTGGGCCCCGCCACTCTTTATAAAGACGTTGTTTGCCCATGGGGCACATCGTCGCTATGCTCAGACATCCCGGTCTCGCATTACTGTCCGCGAGCGCGTGCTTGCTCTTAGCTCCATTCGTTTCCGGCCTTGGTTCATCTTGTTCTGCACCGTTAATAGTCGGTCAGGCTGCCCCAGGGGAGCCATATTGGCTACAAAACATCACACACCAGGGAACTTCCGCGTTCAATCCCAACACAACCTACCAAGTCTTTCGCAATGTACAAGATTTCGGGGCCAAAGGTGATGGTGTGACCGATGACACTGCAGCCATCAAGTTCGACGTTTGGTCTTCGCGCAAAGATCTCCTCACTGAACCTATTTGCCAGTGCTGCGATGTCCGAGGGAAATCGTTGCGGTTATGGGTGTCAATCGTCAACGTGAGTGCTGTCTGCCCATGGCCCCATTTCATTTACGGACGTTTTCCAAGCCTTACGCCTGCTATCGTATATTTCCCGCCTGGGTATGAAGACCTAATGCCAGTGCGACCGCTTACTGAATAGACTGGCAGGGAATATCTGGTATCCTCTGCCATCAATACATACTACTATACCCAAATGATTGGGGACGCGAGAACACCACCAACCCTCCTCGCATCTTCAAATTTCACAGGCTTTGCTGTCATCGGTAAGTATGCGATGTTCATATCGGCTGCTTTTATGTTAACGATGTCCCAAAGATGCTGATCCTTATGTCCCCAACGGTGGTGGTGCTCAATGGTTCATCAATCAAGACAACTTGTGTGTCAAATAACGTGCACGGTGATCACTCAGGTGATATTAATGCACTGCTTCACTCAGTTACCGCTCTGTGCGCAATCTGGTCATCGACTTGCGTCGCATGAATGCCACTGCACCTGGAATTGGTCTCCATTGGCAAGTATCGCAGGCAACCTCGCTGATCAATGTCGTTGTGGAAATGTCACAAGAGAATGGCACGCAGCACCAAGGTATAAGTTCCCATACTTTGAATCGATGTTCGATGAGTTCACATCTACATTCCAGGGCTTTTCATGGAGAGCGGAAGGTGAGAGAGGGCCCTTGGAATGCAAAGGATGCAATACTCACTTCATGAGTTAGTGGTGGTTTCATGGGTGGTACGTGATTTGTGTTTCGCATAGTCCTGTGCTTGAAGCTCGGTTGCAGATATTGTTTTCAACGGAGGTATGTCCCTCTCGATCTAGATTTCAACTCAGTTAATGGTGGCAGGCAAAACTGGGATTACCGTTGGCAACCAACAGTTCACTGTACGGAATCTCACTGTCAATAACGCGGTTATTGGTGAGTATATCATGTACAACCTTTCCGCTATCGCTCTGACTTTCCCCCTAAAGGAATCGATGCTGCATGGAGTTGGGGTATGCGTTTGGTCTTTGTCTTGGGTGTGATACGTTCTCACGAGCTGAGTAGGCTGGACTTACCAGCGTGTATTCATCAGCAATTGCTCGGTATATACAGACATCTATCAGCTTTTCATTTTCCTGACATTCGATTAATGCTCAGGTCGGCTTTAGCTTGACGACTGGCGGAACATCCTCTGCAACTCAGGTGAGTGTCTGCTATCCATGATCTTTACGCATCTTGCTGATAACTGTCAAGACTGTTGGCTCCGAAGCCATCATCGATGTGACAGTAGTGGATACCCCTGTTTTTGTCCAAACCACAACGCCCAGCAACGGCACCCTTGCAGGCTCCATTGTGCTAAATAATGTCCAGCTTTACAATGTTCCTGTTGCAGTCGGAGTCAAAGGCGGTGAAGTCGTGCTCCAGGGGTCCACAAACTCGAAGTATATCGAGTCCTGGGCCCAGGGTAATGTGTACGTCGGGAATGATGGGCTACCTCGCTATACCCAAGGATCTATTGAACCACCACAAAAGCCATGGAACATCATCGACTCGCAGGGCAACATATTTGGCAGGGGGCATCCTCAGTATGCCGACTATTCCCTGGATCAAATTGTTAGCGTGAAGTCGTATGGTGCAGTTGGTGATGGTTACACCGACGATACCGCTGCCCTACAAAAGATCTTTAATATGGTATGCTTTGAACGATACCATCGTTATGCCAATGCTGAACACGTTTTGTCAGTTTGCTGGTTGCAAACTCATCTTCTTCGATGCCGGAACATACTATATCACAGATACCCTTTACATTCCTGCCGGTTCGCAGGTTACGGGAGAAGCCTGGTCGGTCATCCTCGGAGGTGGCGCTAATTTCGAGAACCAGAACAGTCCCAGGGTGATGGTACAAGCCGGTGCGCCTTGGAGCAATGGGATCTTGGAGGTCACGGACATGATCTTCTCCACCGTCGGACCTGGTACGTCATTCGAGACCGTACCTCTAGCCTTGACTTAGTCTTTAAAGCCCCTGGTGCTATCCTCGTAGAGTGGAACGTACAACCTTGGGATCAACAGGGTGGTGCAGGCATGTGGGACACTTATTTCCGGTATGTCTGAGTACTTAATTCTGGGAATTATCTGACTGTCGTTCGACCTCAGTCTCGGCGGAGGTATGTACCGAGAAACGATCGATCTATGACCTAATTTTTTCTTCATTTTAGCTACTGGTACGAACCTACAATATCCAGAATGCCCTGCGGGCAATCTCAGTCCCGATTGTCAAGCCGCTTTCATGGCTCTGCACCTGACTCAGGGGTCTAGTGCATACCTTGAGGCGAGTAGTTTATCGCCATCAACTTGGAACCTTTTGCTGACCTGCCCTAGGGAACATGGGTTTGGAATGCTGACCACGACCTCGATGACCCTGAAGGACGGCAAACTAGTATTTTCTCCGGACGCGGGATACTGTCAGAATCCTTTGGGCCTGTATGGATGATCGGTACTGGTAAGTTGTTCAACCTGTCTGAGAATATACGTTGACGCTTTGTATTAGCGTGTAAGTATGCTAGACTTCGAGCCTCGACACGATCTCATCTTTCAACCACAGCTGAACACTGCTCACTTTACCAATATAATTTGTACGCCGCACAAAATCACTGGATTGGCTTCGCGCAAACAGAGACTGTGAGACATTATCTATGATGGTGTGGATGTTTCCTGAGCTGTAACCAAACTAGCCCTACTACCAACCGGTCCCACCTGCCCCCCAACCTTATTCCATCAACTCGTACTACTATGACCCCGTGTACAACTCTTCGAACCCTATGGCATGGGCCATGTATGTGCAGCAGTCCTGGGACATTACAATCTTTGGTAAGATCATTTATCCGTTCAAAGTGAGGATTATCTTACCGTTCCCATTAGGTGCTGGGTTCTACAGCTTCTTCCAGGTATGACCAGACCATCTCACACTCGGATATGAACGGATGCTGATTCCTGGTGTTAGAACTACACTCAGGGCTGTCTTGCCAACTACACCTGTCAAAACGGGATCCTCAACATCGATGACCAGTCAACAATCATGCTCTACAGCATTTCAACTGTTGGCACAACCTACCAGCTCACGATCGGAGAACAGGGTATCATCAACGAGGAATACAACCGAGATGGATTCCAGGAGACGTTCACCGCGTGGTCACGTTGGTGATTTATTCGTTTATTTCAGATCTGGACTATTTATTTCCGGATGAACCACTAAGTTATCACCAGAATGTAATCAGGCGTTGAGAAGGATGATGCTGGTTTCTTTTTGTGGGATAGCGACGTTTTGTGTTTATTATTGGGATATATCCCCTGTCACTCGTTTAAAGAATTTTGACCCTCACGGTGGCTGAATTGAAAAGTCCTCGTGTATTGTTTGCCTTTGCCCGGCCATCATTTCATGAACACGTTCGCTGGCGTATAACTTACGGCTCCGACTTTTGTTCGAAAAAGGAGGCAAACATCTCTGCTTAGCAGCGCAATGCTGCAGGACTTGTCGCATATGGATCGCATTACCCAGTTCCAGGATGAGATACAACGGGTGAGTACAGGCCAACGTCTACACCCCCGATCTGAACGTGAACGATTAAATGACCGAACGCCTTTCTTTTTTCTTGCCTTGTCTGCTACCAAATGATGGGTTCTGTCGTGTGTCGATATGTTGCAACACATACTCATGTTTGGCGATCCATGGACACAGCTCCTGATGATCATGTCGAGCAGCATCGGCTACTTGACCTCCCGTTCGACCTTCCTCCAGGTCAGCCCCGAGATACCAATCACGAAATCGCGAAATCCGGACAAGTTTGACCCTCCAGAGGTTTTTGAAGGTGAGGATTGTGTGTCCGACAATTCTCTCCCATCCCCCATCCCCTGTCCCACGATCTTTATTCCACGTCCCTCGTTTAGTTCGTCACTACGACATAGCGATGTGTTCTCACTCTGTCATTTGGTCCATTCCAACCCTCGCCGCGCGTTTTTTTATACTTCTTCTAGCAAACAGGCGGGAACTCGTTGACGACTTGATCATCAAAGCGAAGCAGATCGAAGTGCTTATTCAATCCCTCCCCGTCCCAGAACCCGAGGAAACACAGGCAAGTCTGAGAGGCTCTTCTCCTTTCCACCCTTTCCCTCCGCCCTGGTCTCATCCCCCTTTCCTCAACTCTTTCGACGTTCCATCTAACACGCTGCCTTGTTTGCCCATTTGTACCGTGGCACCATGGTGTTTACTTTACAGGCACTCCGCCTTCAAGCATTAGAAACAAGCATGACAGAGGCAAACGAAGAGTACATCCAAGCAGTTGATCGCGCGAGTCCGTACACAGTCTTTTTCTTTCTTTCTTTCTATTACACGGTCGTCTGTATCACTAAAACACCTTCCCCTCATCCTCGGTTGGGACCATCGGCTGCGCCCCCGCCCATCTCCCTTAGAGAAACTCCACCGCCAATTCTCAGAGCTCTTGCGCACGTTGTTGGATAATGCGGACGTCGAGGTCGATTTGTCCACCAAAGCGAGTTGATCCATCGAAAAACAAATACACGCTCTCATGCCAACGTCGGGGGTTGTTTTTTATTGGAAACCGGTGGAGATTGTCGTTGTCGATTGCTCCGCCGATTTCTTTGGTCGGAGTCCACGTTTCACCACCGTTGGACTCCTGATTGGGGCACTCTGAGGCGAGGTTACAGATATAACGAAAGTTTTCACCTCGGTAGTCTTGACGTTTCCTACTGCGTTACTCGTCCGCGTGTCACTGGAAACATAGACATTCATGTTCCTGCCTCCATCCACTACAGAACGTTTCCACAAACTTGGTGCGCACTATTGCATATTATCGTCTTCACAGAGCAGTTTGAGCGAAGCAGAAAGAGTCATGGGACGCTGTAAACTGTCCTTATGCTATACTTGGACCCCAGTCGTCGTCGTCCCACCTCAAATACCCTTGTTCCACCAACCCAACGATCCGCTGCTCGATCACGTTCACCTCGGGCATAAAGTGGTTCTTGAGTGCCTCGTAAGTGAGCTCCTTGACTTTCATGATCCTAACGATCGTGGCGTCAAGGCGGGTGCTAATGAAAGTGAGGCTTGACAGACCCATGGGGTGCGACAGCAAAGGCACAAGCTGTGGTGGCTGTGGTGACTGCGGAAATAATGTGCAGCGTAGCGTTGAGTCAGCGAGCACTCGGCAGTGGGATCGCAGTACGCGGGCCGACAAATAATCTAATTCACGAGGACGCGCCAATCATTGAAGTGCTTCGCCAGCTCAGTCTCCCGTGGCCTCTCTGAGTCATCCATGGCTCGTGCTCGACTCAGCCTCTTGGCGATCGAGCTGTCTCATGCCCAGCGAATGGCGGTTACAAAGATTATCACCTCTTTTTGACCTGCTCCCGCCTCTCGCTAGGTATGTTCATCGTTTGCTCCGGTGATTCCCCCGATTGACCTACTCTCGCCATCTCGTTAGGTAGTCCTTTTCGTCACCCTCCCTCCCGCCCTTTTTTTTCCTTTTTTTTCAGCCGTTCCCGGCCTCGCCTAGCATTGTTTCACGCAACCTTCCTGCGTTGTAATCTTACACGAGCTCTTGCCCCTAGAGCTCGATCTTGCTCGTACTAGTGAGTTGTTCAACCTGTCTGAGAATATACACATTATTGACGTTTTGTATCAGCGTGTAAGTGTGCTAGTCTCCAAGACTCGACGCAATCTCATTTTTCAACCACAGCTGAGCACTGCTCTCTCTACCAATATAATCTGCACGCCGCACAAAATCACTGGATTGGCTTCGTGCAGACGGAGACTGTAAGACATTATCTATGATGGTGTAGATGTTCCCTGAGCTGTAATCAAACTAGCCCTACTACCAACCGGTCCCGCCCCCCAACCTTATTCCATCAACTCATACTACTATGACCCCGTGTACAACTCTTCGGACCCTATGGCGTGGGCCATATATGTACAGCATTCCTGGGACATTACGATCTTTGGTAAGATCATTCATCCCTTCGCACTGAGATTACCTTACCGTTCCCATTAGGTGCTGGGTTGTACAGCTTCTTCCAGGTATGATCAAAACATCCCACACGCAGACGTGAACGGATGCTGATTCCTGGTGTTAGAACTACACTCAGGGCTGCCTGGCTAACCACTCCTGTCAAAATGGTCTCCTTAACATCGATGATGTGTCAACGATCATGCTCTATAGCATTTCAACCGTCGGCACGGCTCACGGTCGGAGAACAAGGTATCATCAACGAGGAACACAATCAGGATGGACTGCAGGAGACGTTCACCGCGTGGTCGCGTTTAAATTGGTGATTTATTCCTGGATGAACCAACAAGTTATCGCCAGAATGTATTCAGGCGTCGAGAAGGACGATACCGGTTTCTTTTATGAGGTAGTGACCGTTTGGTGTTTACTATTGGGACATACCTCTGCCACATCAATGTTGATGCTCGCAGTGGCTGAAAATGGCTTCTCGTATTGTTTGCCTTTGCTCGGCCATCACTTCATGAGTACGTTCGCTGGCGCATAACTTACGTCTCCGACTTTTGTTCGAAAAAGAAAAAGGAAAACATCTCTGCCCAGCAGCGCAATGCTGCAGGAATTGTCGCATATGGATCGCATTACTTAGTTCCAGGATGAGATACAACGGGTGAGTGTACACCCTTGATCTGAACACGAACGATCGAATGATCGAACGACCGATTTCTTTTCTTACCTTGTTAGCAATTGAATGATGGGTTCTGTCGACACGTTTGCAACATGCTTGTCCGTTTGGCGATCCATGGGTACAGCTCCTGACGATCATGTCGAGCAGCATCGGCTACCTGACCTCCCGTTCGACCTTCCTCCAGGTCACGAAATACCTATCACAAATTCGCGATATCCGGACAAGTTTGACCCGCCAGAGGTCTTTGAAGGTGAGCGTTGTGTGTCCGACAATTCCCTCCTCCCATCCCCCATCCCCTGTCCCACGTCCTTTATTCCACCTCCCTCATTTCGTTCGTCACTACGCCATAGCGATGTGCTCTCACTCTGTCATTCGGTCCATTCCATCCCTCGCCACGCGTTTTTTTTAATACTTCTTCTAGCAAACAGGCGGGAACTCGTCGACGACTTGATCGTCAAAGCGAAGCAGATCGAAGTGCTCATCCAATCCCTCCCCGTCCCAGAACCCGATGAAACACAGGCGAGTTGTACCATGGCACCATGGTGTTTACTTTACAGGCACTCCGCCTTCAAGCATTAGAAACAAGCATGACAGAGGCAAATGAAGAGTACATCCAAGCAGTCGATCACGCGAGTCCGTAAACGTTCTTTTTTTTCTATCACACGATCGTCTGTATCACTAAAACCCCTCCTCATCCTTGGTCGGAACCATCGGTTGCGCTTCCGCCCCTCTCCCTTAGAGAGTCTCCACCGCCAATTCTCAGAGCTCTTGCGCACATTGTTGGATAATGCAGACATCGAGGCCGATTTGTCCTCGAAAGCAAGTTGATCCATCGAAAAACAAATATACGCTGTCATCATGCCAATGTCGGCGTTTTTTTCCTCCTTTCTCGGAAACCGATGGACATGAACTGT
Organism: Lanmaoa pseudosensibilis; assembly: GCA_038092875.1. NCBI lineage: Eukaryota > Fungi > Basidiomycota > Agaricomycetes > Boletales > Boletaceae > Lanmaoa > Lanmaoa pseudosensibilis. The sequence continues at coordinate 29,240 of JBBPRF010000129.1, forward strand.
CGTCGTCGATCGCTTCCCCTGGTTTCTTTGGTCGGAGTCCAACTTTTTTTCCCATCACTGTTGGAACTCCTGATTGCCAACTTGGGGACATTCTGGGACGAGGTTACAGATATAACGAAGAGTTTCACCTCGGTAGTCTAGACGACGTTTCCTGCTGCGTTACTCGTCCGCGTGTCACTGGCAACATAGACGTTCATGTTTCCACCTGTTTCCACAAACTTGGGCACACCATTGTGCATATGATCATGTTTACAGAACGGTTTGAGCAAAGCAGAAAAAAAGCCATGGGACGTTGACACTGTCCATAGTTTACACTGCAGTTATAGCTCCCTACATCCCAACCGAAACGTCATGCAACATAAATAAATTTGTTCATATCGTCGTCGTCCCGCCTCAAATACTCTTGTTCCACCAACCCAACGACCCGCTGCTTGATCACGTTCACCTCGGGCACAAAGTGGTTCTTGACCGCTTCGATCGTCTCCGTCTTGAGCGCCTCGTAGGTGAGCTCCTTTTTGGCTTTCATGATCCGAACGATCGCGGCATCAAGGTAGTGTTTGCGGTCCGAGTCAATGTGAGATTGCGTGCGTTTCGATTCCTCGGGCTTTGTAAATTGGCAAACGTGAATAGGTGTGTACAAGGTACGGGTGGGGAGGAGGGAATAACAAGGCGTACCGTATCCTTTGCCTGGATAGAGTTGATGTGGACCTTTGCCCTCGGATCCGTAAAGTCGGTATTGAAATAAAACACGTCATCTTCGTTGACGTCCTTCCCTACTGGTCGTTTCCTGAGTACCTTTTTATTCGCACATGCCAGACTCTGAAGGGTCCGTTTGAGTTCGGGTTCGTCTGGGTATCATCCGACGTCAGTTTTCTCGTTTCACCCTTTGGCGTGGAATAGGGGATTCGTGTCTCACCCATTCTAGTGGTTTCCAGGATGGCCTTGTATCCAATCTCCATCTCGTCGTTGAAAAGGAGTAATACCACAGCCTGGTACAGACTGACGGTCAAGTCCTTGTCCCCAGCGCCGAACCTCGCTTTGATCGTTGCCGTACCGAGGGAGTGGTCCCACTCGAGTTTGTGTCCTTGATGCTTCGCCTTGTAGAAGGTGGTGTACGACAGGAGATCGGATTGCATCTATACAAAACGTGGTTCATTAGGAGCGCAAAAAATAAGACAGCGGGAGCAGCAAGCATACAGAGGGATGCAGGTCGACGTCTATCTTCCGCGCCGCGAATGGCCATACGCTCCGTTGGAGAACCATCACAGAAAGCTTCTGAGCGCTGCTCGTTTCTGGAATCCGGTTGTGGAATTCCCTCAATATTTCCCGGGAGAGAGCAAGATCATTAAACATATGATCTCCCTGCCCGAATTCGGGATCATATCCTGAAAGGTCATCAATCACCCAGCTCAAACCAGAAAAGAGAGAAGGTAACAAAGAGTGGTCACTCACTCTCCTTCAATATCCTCAGCACACCCTTCTCAAAGTCATCAGATGCACTCTTTTCGAGCAACAGCCTCTTTGCCAAGGCTCTCGTGTAGAAGGTCCTGAACACGTCTTTATCATCGGTGAATCTGTATAGCGCCAGCACCTTCTCTAGCAAAGACTCCCATTCCACGTCAGAGATATCCCGTTGCCCACGACGCATGAGTTTGTCGAGGTGTCGGGCGATGAGTTCGGCAGGCTTGTTTCGGCGAGCTTTGAAACCAAAGGTAAAGGCATCGGTAAGCGCATACGAAAAGGAAGGATTTGGCGCTGCAGAGGAGGCAAAGGAGGTTTGAAGCGCGTGGTCCGCGAAGGTTTTGAAAGTTAGGATACGTTCAACCATGTCATCTTCGTGTTCCGTGTCTTTGACAATGTTCCCGACACTCATCTACACACCAGCCGACCTCGTCAGAATTGCGCGAACGAACGAACAAAAGAAGGTTCGCATTACCTGTATGTAGGATTTAAACTCTCTGCAAAGTATACTTAGGCTATCGAGAGCCTCGAACTCTGCATAAATCGACCGGAGTCGATCCGTGCCCCGTGCATTCATGAGCGGGCCGATAGCTGCCTCGCAATGTCAGATACCGACGACAACACAACGACAACACACGCACCCCCAATGGCAAGCCAGTCCAACCTTGTCTCCAACAAACCCCTCCTGCAGGCCTGCACGATGTCCTTGACGGTCTGCCCGATGCCACAACAGACTGCTTCGGCTCTTTCTTGTTCCTCACCGGTGCGTTCTGTGACGTGAACCAGAAACTGCTCCGCACTGAGGTCGGCTTTCTCGATCCTGGCGCTCGCCTCGTCGGCATAGAACGACAGCGTTTGTTCGAGGATGTAGCGCTCGAAGATGACGGCATACACGTCGTGAAGGAGGAGATGCAAGACCAGGTTATGGATCGTCTTACGGTTGGGGTGAGCAGACCTACAATGGGTGAGCGGGTGTGAGCAAAGACGGAGGATGAGGAGTCAACCTCTCAGTTTTCTCCCAATTCAACCATTCCAAGATACCCTGACGCATGCAGTCGACTATTTGCGCGTCGTTGAGTATCTTACACTTGAAAGACGTGAAGGCGAGATCGCTAGGATAGAGTATATCAGCCATCCCAAAAACGCAGAGAGGACGAAAATACAAACCGGATATTCCGACGCTCTTTATCCTTTGGAATAAAGGCGCGATCGAGATAGGACAACAAAGATTGTAGGAGGGGCTGAAACAAGCAAAGAATGTACCCCAAAGTGCATCCTAGACCGGGTGATCGAGACGTACCACCTTGCTCTCAAACCACTCGCAGACTTGGACGAACTGCCCCAGCCAATCCATGAGATTTCTGGTATCTCTTGAATCCTTGAGTTCATGGAGTAAACGATGGTTGCATTGGTCGATCTCCATGACGAGCATCTCGTAGAGCTTCTCTCCCTGTCCCGGGATGCGGACCTGCGAACAACAGGCGATGTAGATGGCCTCGAACGTCGCTGGCATCATCTCGGATTGGAAACCCCTGGTAAGCAAGAATCGCGTGCAGCATCTGAGAAGCGTAAAGTGGTTGGAAAGGACTTTGCTTGGGGCCTTTGCTGAAGAGGAGGATGAGCACCTTGAAGGCGAAGTACCATCTTCGGACGGACTCACGCGTCAGGAACTGGACCTGTATTCTGATGGGACCGTTCCTCTCTACGGCTTTACCTTTGAGATCTCGCGACCTGCACGCAGAGCCAGAGTCAGAGTCGTGATCTAAGCGTGGGGTCTTGTGTGGGTGAGATCCCAACCGCGCATGATGATCGGCTGTGTGCTCGACGACGCTCGAGCGATGGGCGGTGAAGCCCTGGGATGTCTTTGGGAACGACAACAGCTTGCTTAGAATGTCCGTCATCGTAGCGTAGTACTTGGGGATCCCCGATCAGGATGGTGTGTCATTATCATTGTATTCAATTCCCTTACTTGGGAATAAGGCTACAACGATGAGGAAGCAAACAGCGAGGTGCAGTAAGGTTACAGTGGGGGATTGGAGGTATATGTGAATTAACACATAACGAAACCGACACGCATAAAAAAAAAAAGCGAAATTTACCAACTTGCAAACCAATCCTCGTACAGGTAGAGATCAAGACAATGAATAGGGAACCAGTGCGGCTCTCTCTCTTTTTGGCGTAAACGGTTTATCAGAGCATGACTTCGCGGATCTGTATAAGAGGATGACAAGCACGAAGCGTAAGCAATGCGAGGAAGGCAAGAGAAGCCAACCCTGCGCGATCATATCGGAGAATTTCACTCACATTCTTGCTGACAATGGCACTGTTAAACCATCACCGTCGGAGTTCGACAATCGAGCAATTTCCAAAATTTGTAGCGGGTTGAATTGACAGATGCCAATAACGTCGGGCGCATTGTAGCAAAGAACCGAATCCGCAATTACGTGGGATCGGAGTACCAAAGACACGGTAAAATGGATGATCAGTAAGAGGTAAAAGGCACGATGAGAAGCGAAAAGGAAAAGGTAGAAACACAGTTTCAGAGGGTATGGTGTTTATTATCCATTGAGATCGAGCAAGGAATGGAAAGCACAAGTTTGTGGCAGTAAAATACGAGGGCAAGACGGGCTCGAGAGAGCAAGGTAACGCGGGGGACGTTTTGGTGTACAGTGGAAGTGAGACAAAACACATTAGATCAGTGCCGCAACCTCAAGATTGGATCGGAGAACGATGCTACGAAACAAGAAATTGTGGGGGAAGAGATGAAAGAATGAGCGTACGGTCGGACAAACCAAGGTTGAAAGATAGGATGAAACAAGATTAGGACTCACTCTATCAAGTATATCAACGGGATGTTCTCAAAATGTTTTGGCAGGGTGTACGCACCTTCAACAGCTGCCATCACTACCCTCAGCATCGCTGTATCCGTTGCGGTTGTTACACTGGCGAAGCAATAACTCAGATCTAGCGAGCGAGCGCGCATTCTTACGTACTGTATGTATATTTCTCGCTCTTTGGAACGTCCTGCCTTCTGTGCGAGTCGCGAGAAACGTTTTCTAAAGTAGTCACGGCCCGCTTTTGCGTCCCCTGGTTCACCTTCATAGTCCTGAAACCAACGCTAATCAACGCCACACGGGTCGAAACATGTTGAAATCATACTGGAAAAAAGTTTTTAATATTTGAATGAGTAATCTTCTTTTGGAATAAATCATCCTTGTTCAGGAATAATATCTATCACCAAATCGTAAGAACGACCGTGATAGTATACGCGTAGCGAACACCTACTATTGACGTCTGTTTGAACCACTGGGAATGACATATCGAATCCCAAATTGTCATCGCGTCTTGCATTTGGTTCTTTGAGAGAAAGTGAGCATCAATAGAGACCAAAAACAGATCACCTACAGCATCCCGGTCTTCCACAAGACATTGGTCGTAACCACTGAGGCTGACCAAGAACAGTATACTGGTGACGTCTTGGAAACAGTGTATCCACTTTCTTCTTTCGCTCTTCTGACCACCGACGTCGACCATGAGCATCTCGTGACCCTTGAGCTGAAACGTAGTTTCGGTGATACCGATTGTTCGCGCTCGGCATTGGACGATGTCCTGTTCAGTTGGTAGGTAGGTCTCTTCAAACAGGCGGTCCAAGTCTGGGAAGAAGTAGGCTAAACTGTGGATGACGGTAAACACGCACGATACGATATGACGAAAGTTCGGGGCATACTTCTCTGGTAGAGCAGCTTCGTTCCCTCGCTCGTAGGTTTTCTGAATGGCCTTGTCTTCCCAAAGAGTTTTCAGTGGTTCATAGTACATTCTCGGGAAAGGCTGATACGGCTGGGTATCGTGGGCATTCTTGATGATGTCGACATATGGCAAGTTTTCCTCTGCGACTTCGAGACCCATGTCTTCCGTGGCTTCCAACACGTAAACCATGCCCGCTGTCAAGTTGTTGAAAACAAGCTGCCGATAGTTCTCAACCTCTTCTGGAGAAAATGGAACACGATGGATGAGTCGCATTTGCTGTGGGGACACCAGATTCGGATTATGGGGACAAGTCAATAGGAGGAGACACACCTTGAGTATGGTTGATTTCCCCGAGTCACCAGAGCCAAGGAGAAGAACCTGAGAAGAGAAAGGTTAAGAACAGCGTTTCAGGGAGGTTAGAACAACTTTCAAGCACGAACCTTGACCTGAGTGGCCATCTTCGCCTTCGCCTAGGAGGGAACGAAATCAATCATGAGGACACAAGAAAGGTGACCGATGGGGAAGAGGGACCAACCTCCTTCAACATCCTTTCGGCTTCCCGATGCTTGCGCTTATCATCCTCGGACACGTCCACAATCCCACCCGAGGAAAAGCATATGCCCATGACCAAGCGCAAATAGATAGGAATTTTACAAGAAAAAGATTCAAGGCTGGAGCACTTGGCCCCGAGGAAAAAATGGACAGGAGTAGGGAGAAGTAATAGAGTACGATGGAAATCAGGGACACGGGAAGAAAGGTAGAAACGAACAACCGATACTCTACACTAGGCTTACACACAGAACAAGCCGAGTGTGAGATCGTACTAGGAGGGGAGCTCGAGGAGACCGTTGACAATGAAGCGGAGTGCGAGTAAACAGCGGTCAACACCCTGCCAACTGCGACCCGATCGTATCTGATGTCGTGCGAGAGCTAAGTTAGTGGCTCAGTCAAACGCTGTCGCTCACCTCCTTGGACTTGTCCGACAACACCCACGAGCGTCAAGCGTGATAATCTTGCTGAGAAAACCGTCGAAGAGTACCTGTTAAGACCGATGCTCCGTACCTAAACAGCCTCGACTCATGGGGAACATAGACCGCAAGGGAAAGTTGATCAGCCTGACTCCAATGGTCCGGTCAGGCTCCACAAGCGATAATAGGACCAAGATGAGTCTAGTTCGTTCATGAATTCAGTGGAGGAATTTTCTTCCTCGGAATACAAACTAGTACGTGATCACAGGGCCGGAAGACTTCACGCAACATGTGAAGATGATCAAACCATGCAAGCGCCAGCTGTGCGACTGTCAGCATCCATCAGAATTCGATTCCCGTCTTCCTATCCAAATTATCTTCACCGTTGCTTGTCAATCGGGCCCCGACGCTGGAAACGTACCAGGTCACTAACATTGCAATCACATCATGGACTCACAAGGTGAATTACTAGTCCATGCTTTGATGCAATCATCTCGAGCACATGCATAACTCAATGTCTGTGAATTTTGTAGCACAACAACGGATCATAAATACATCAGAAGGGAAGAAAGGCCACCGTCTCTGACTGTTTCTCAGCCTTCGGGCCCAGGTCACCGAGACGGCCGCATCAAATCGTTCGCTGGTTCTCACAAAATTTTCATCTTACGGCAGGCAGCGCGAAACTCTGGACTCACTTTTGTAATGCCGGATACCAATAATTCACGGTAGCGTTCATTGATGGCCAACTGACCCACTCACTGACCCACGCAATTGCGGTCGAGTGAGCCCTTCAAGATTCTGCGACCCGAAACAAATCTTCCTCTCCGCACGGTATTCACGACACATCCGGTACCTCCGTCTATAAATTCGAAAATGCACGGTATATTTTTATTGATACCTCCCATGTATCAATCAAATTCGCTCGAGTGCTCCCGGTCCATGCGGTTGAAGCGGACAGGCAGAATACGGCTGGCGTGTATATGTACGGTAATCTGGTGCATATTTCCCCCGGCATGTCCTCTGAGTATCGCGTATTGTATTATTCTCAGCTAAGAATATAGAGTGTTACCTGGAAAGATTTGAAGCTCGCAGTAGATCTTCTCCTAGGTTGGCAGATGCATTTAAGAGGTTATAATCCAAGCCAGTCCTCTCGGAGTACCTGATCTGCTGGCGACAGCGGAATCGGGGCGTACATGGAAGGTTACAATACCCCAGTGCTCGACTTCAGAGTCACAATTTGCCGAAGTTGCATCGTGTTAGCGTGCTAGATCCCGAGGGTTCTCTGGGAACTAAAGGGTAGTTCCTAGACTCAGGGTACTCCATAGTTTCAACCCTCATACCGGGAGGTAACACGACCACATGGTGCAGGACACCAACTCCAGCCACAAAATCACGTCGGAATGGCCCACTAGACTTCCGCTGGACATTGCAAATCTATGTAGCTTGAGACTCACGTTCTTCGGCAAGGGTGCTGAGACTCGTCACTCAATCTTCCCTTGGTTGTGCAGTGTGAAGTGGTTTGACCGGCGCGCTGCGGAAGTTACTCACTTTCGAAGATGCGCTTGAATTATAATAACCGACGATGTGTACCGTGCAAGGAGGCGACTCATAATCACGTCAGGCTCGCACTCATTCACTCAGCTTGCTGCAGGGAAAGAAGAATGTGAATAGGAAGTGCATCGAGAAAGCCAGTCTGGCCCAACTCTATACTTACGATCGAAGAAATTGTCCTAATTTTTGCACAGCCACCATTGCTCGACCCTTGTACGATTCCGAAGCCTACACCGTCCTTTACACGATGGGGAAGCAGTCTCGCAAACGACAAAAGACTTTTAAGGAAGAAACCGTCCAACCACTCGGTAGTCGCACATTCGTCGACGATACGATCAAGGACGATGAAGAACGGCGTCTGGAAAGCATGCTCTTCGGCGTACCCTATGTGCCGTCCGAGAAAAGCAAAGGCAAACGACGAGGAGACGATGCCAATGCACTCGTCATTTCCGACGTCGAAGATGGAGCCACAGGAGGCAATTTGAAGGAGTTGGAGAACATGCTTGATTCAGATGTATGTGGCCTCTTTCTCTCGATCAAAACTCATTCTTGCTTGCTGAAGACGTGTGTGGTTTCAAGCTGTTTTTCATTGATGATAATGCTGGATCTTCATCGATTAAGGCACCCGCTTTAGATGGAGGACTCAGTGCGTTTAGCGAGAACGACAGTGGTGTCGACACGGCAGTGGAGGAAGAACCTCTTCCTCATGAACAGGACACGCTGGATGAGACTGCCACAACTGAGCACGGTCAGGAAACGTCTCTCGGAAGCACCCTCCGACCAGAAACCCGCAAGGCACCTGCTTGGGTGGATCCGGATGATGCCAATATACAGGTTTCCCTCACTTCACACACCCGTTTGCGGAAACTTCGCGATGCACCTACAGAAGACACCGTCGGTGGACGCGAATACGAACGCAGGCTGCGGAGACAATACGAACAAATCAACCCGACCCCAGAGTGGGCATCGAAAGCGCGGAGCAAACTGCATCCCAAGCGCCGGCGATCCGCGTCCGGGTCAGAACCAGAAGACGAGGACGGGGTAGAGGATGTCATCCCAGATCTTCTCGCTTCGACGGGAGGAATATCGGGCGGGAAGAAACCAAAAGTATTGACGCCGGGAATCATCTCCGTCGACCGTCTGCGCGACGCGAACCAGGCCGCACCCGCTGAAGGGGAAATTAAATCCCTTCAGTTCCACCCGTCCCCACAGATTCCTGTCTTGCTCACCGCAAGCACGGACAGACGTCTACGTCTCTTTCACGTACGTTTCTGTTCTTCGGACCCTCACCCTAAACGTCTCTCACTCGGCATCATCTCCGCTAGGTCGATGGCTTGACCAACCCGCACGCACAAACGCTCCACATACCTTCCCTTCCACTCACGAACGCCACGTTCCACCCCAGCGGTTCCTCCATCCTGCTCACCGGTCCCCGTCCCTTTTACTACACTTACGATCTCCAATCCGGTACCTCCCACCGTTCGCCGCGTGGCTTGTGGGGAACCACATTCGGCGGCCCCAATCAAGATGGTAGCATGGATACTTGCGCCTTCAGCCCCACCGGGGACGTCCTCGCCGTCGCCGGCCGTCGTGGACACATCCACCTCGTCGATTGGCGCTCCGGCGCAGCCCAGGTTGTCGCCGGACTCAAAGCCAACTCTGGGATCCGCTCTCTGTGGTGGTCCAGAGGGGGACAAGGACAGAGCGAGCTGCTCAGCCTCACGGAGGACGCCCAGGTCTACGTCTGGGACGTCGGTCAGCGCAAATGTGTCAAGCGGTGGCAGGACGATGGTGGGTTTGGGAGCCGCATCATGGGAGGTGATCAACGAGGCGGTTACCTCGCCATAGGGTGGGTTTCCCTTTATTTTTGTTGATTTGAAGACGGTGACACCGACTGACATCGCCTTTTTTCAGATCCAACATCGGCCTCGTCAACATGTACAGCGCAGACAGCGCAGTGTCGCGAGAAGCTCCTAAACCAAAACCGCTGAAAACGTTGGGCAATCTGACGACGAACATTTCGTGCCTGAGCTACAATCACGACTCGCAGTTGCTCGCCATGGCAAGCAACGTCAAAAAGGATCAAATGCGTTTGGTACGTTTGCGTTTATTGCCCTCGATTTTTTTTCCTCTCGGATGCTCACGTTGGGCATGGATAGATCCACCTTCCGTCTCTCACCGCCTTTGGAAATTGGCCGACGACGAAGACCCCTCTGGGCCACGTCACAGCGATGGATTTTTCTTCTGGGAGTGAATACCTCGTCATAGGAAACAATCGTGGACGTGTGTTGTTGTACCAACTTAGAGACTATGGGGAACAATGATGACGCAAGGGTTGGATTACAAAAAAAATGAAAGTACAATTAACGGACACGAGCGACATGCTGCGAGTGATGCAGGAAATAAAGAGAGAGAGAGAGAGAGAGAACGACGGACGAAAGGCCGTCAAGCGGGAGAACGAGGGCGTCGATCGGTGTAGCGCGTCAATAGGTCGGTGTAAGCTTTCGATATCTGAGGATAACCGAAGTGGGCGCTGCGTCGTGAGCGTATTTCGTCGGACATACCTTTTCCGCCCGTAGCTTGCCGTCCGGGACGAACCGACAGAGGACGGTAGAACACTCGAACCATCGTTTCGCTTCGTCAGCCAAGGAAGCACTACGCGATAACCTTGTCTCAAACGTCAACCCGGACCCAAAACGAGGGGATCACGAACTGCAAGCATTCTACGCCTGTGTTGTAGGCTGTGCTGAGGAGCCAAAGACGTTCGTCCACCGGGTAGAGCTTTTTTCGCAGTTTGCGCGAGATTGTCAGTATTAAATGCCCCCCCCTATCGGTATGAGACACTGACGGGGTTCCCGTTTTCCACAAGGTTGCCGTGCTCTTCCAAGACAGCACTCGCCTGTTCCATGTACTGAATCGCCTTTGATCGGTCAGCCACAGTGCCTTGCGACAGCAGAATGGTGCTTATTGATCGCAGCCACCGTGAAAACTTTTCCAGGCTCAAGTGGCTGTTCGTCAGGCACGCATGCAGTATACCCTTGAGAAAGAATCGGCTTCACTGATCGTGAGAGCAGGTACAGTGCATACCTCAAGGGCTTCGTATAACACTAAAGAGGGGGGATGAACTGTTAGCCACGTATGAGAAATTTCGGAATCAGTGAACCGTCCGTGCCGTTAACTGGACAGGCCTTGTTCTCCCACTGTTCATGGAAATTAGTTTACAAAGCCAGGCGATCGCTAGAGAGCTGACCAAGATATCGCAGAAGGCTTCGAAGGTGATGAGAGCTTGACCGTCCGTGCGTGTCGCCTCCTGTGCTTTGGAAGTAAGGATCCGTTCCGGTCGCTACGGCTATATGACCAACTTTGATCGTAGCCAAAACATACACCCAATCCTCGAGTCGCGAAGCTGTCTCGACCGCGAAAACCCGCAACACATGCAAAAAGGAGTGAATCTGCGGCAGGCTATCGGCAGGTACCTTTGGAAGCGCATCGGACACTCTGGACCTACAGCCCTTGATTTCCGTCAAGAGCGTTTCCGCGGATTTGTTCTACAGAACGGTCAACCCATGGGATATATCATCGAAGAACTTACAGTCGAAACATTGTCTTGTGACATACGCTCACGTGCCAGGATCACTTGGCATTCGATGAGCAGAAAGCAATAAAACTAAAAGGGGGTGCAATACCTCGGCCCGATGTCGCAGCGAAGGACGCATTCGCGATGTATACGTAGGCGCTGGGTTCCACTTCCATGACACTTCTGGAGATATACAGTTCAAGAAGCTGTTGACGATTAATGAGGATACAGAAACAATTACCCATGGAAAATACCCACCTCCCTTGCGGTGTCAAATGCTTCGGATACTTGCTCTCCTTGGTTCTCCCAATTGGAGCAACCTTCGATGGCGCAATTGTATGCCGTACGCCAAAGCCATGAAACGTCTCGGATCACCATCGCCTCATTTTCGTGAGTCACAGACTCGACAAGTGACTTGGCTAAGACGACATGTTATGGTAAAGGAGGGTTGTGCAACACGCCCACGAACCGTGTTTGAAGTAATCAAGTAAGGTTCTCACAAGCGAAGGTCTAGTAGCAGGATGAACGCCCAAGATAACAAGAAAAGCCTGACAACTTACACGTTTGCCCCAGGCTCTCCGAGGAGTTTGAGGGTTAGCCTGATAATGCACCTGATCAGTGTCATGGCCTCTGTCACGGTATCCACGTTCTCGCGGAAATTTAGCGTGTCCAGCAGATCTATAAGCACAGATAGGAGGAGGCCTTTCATGTCAGAATCATGTGAAAGTCTACAGGCCAGAAGGAGCATTCGACGATCAAAATCGGGGGCCACGACCATTTCCTTGACCGCTCTGGTTGCTGATCATCGGTATTTGTGAGCCACAGGATGCAACGAGGGTAACGGCCACAAGTTACCATCATCTTCAAGACCTGAGCGGTCCGTCAACAACTACCACGCCACACTAACCGGCACGCCGCGCACGTACCTTGACGAACCGCAATCAAGAACGCCACATAACGGGTGGTTGCGCCATTTTGGGGACATCGCCCGATCGTGGCCGTCGCTCGGGCATACTCCTTTTGTTGAAGTTGACACACCGCAGCTTTCCGAAAGCATTTTGAAAGTGAGGAAGCGCCCAAGCTAGAAAAGATGGTGTGAGTGCCACACATGAACCAATCAGCCGCTTCTGCCCAGCGTGAGGCATGGTAATGACGGTCGCCGTATTGCCATATCAACTGAAAAGGAAACCTTAAACTACGGCATGGCGAGCGGATGTTGGGACCTACGGTGACACACACGCTTGCGCCAGGCTTAGGGAGCTCAATATCAGATGCGCAAATTTCTAAAGTAGAAAACGGGGCCGGATCTTCTGGTCACTAAATTTGTTCACTCTTGGGATTATCGGGGAAAGATAATTGCCTTGGAACGAATCTTCTAGATCTTTCAACGCTTTGGCGTGATCATGGCTTTTTGAACAATGAAACAGCAAGAAAACGAGAAGCTTCTCGATAGAAGGAATACTCGCAGTGCAGCCTAACGCTTTTCGTAGACAAGTCCTCGTTGCGGCAGTCACTAGATTGCTGTGGGATAAGATGTGGACCGATAAGTCAAATGAGGCAGCCCGGGACTATGACATACTGATGGTGAGATAGGGTTCGTAGTTCTTGGAGTATGCTAGAACAAATGTCAGCAAACGGGGCAAAACACATATTCAGGCTGACTCAGTGAGGTCTCTTTCGGAAAAGGTCATGTTATCAATTATTGACTCTAGAGCTATGATGCACGTAATTAATTTTGCAATACCCCCATCAGCTAAAGAGGGCCGCATATAATAGGGAAGATTGGCTCACTGCGAAGAACCGCGGTATCCCCAGCTTTTCGCCGCTTCACCACAGCCAACTTCATCCAGCGGAGTTGCTGTTGCTCGGAGCTTGCCTAAGGATAACGTGTGAACATCACGGATGAGGTGTTGCGGGAAATTGGTTCCTTACGGTTTCTACGGAAGTGTCCATGGTCCCAATAACTTCTTCGAGCGCAGCCTCTGCCCGTACCAGGTTCTCCGGGTCTTGTGATGACGCAAGGAAATATCCACGAGCTAAGGGGATGGCGGCAGGTAATAGATTATGATAGGGTTCCACATTCAGTCATGACCACATCTTACCCAAGCTCCTGAGAACGGATCGCTGGGCAAATATGCTTCAGTATCGTACGATCCTTAAATCAATGGCGTATCGGGAGACGGACCTTGAGCTCCAATAATTCGGGCGTGGCCGAGCAGTCCGACATGTCGATTATTTGGAACGCCTTTTTCAACCACTGCAAGGCATCGTGTGCTTTATTCCCATCCGCAAGTGGTTTCCCGCTCTGCGTACAGGCCCGTAAAATCGATTTACCGATATCAAGAAGCTTGGCCACTAGAACTTCTCGCTAGGAGCGAGGGTGACATGTGAGCCACGGTGGGGAAAATATCGTACACTTACGTCACGGATGGAGAGCAACACCAATTGTCTATCATTTTCTATGCACAAAAGGATAAGCCGCGCCGCTTTACGCATTCGATCATGCTAGGGATTCGAACCAGTAATCTTGTCAGCCATAAACGTCGCGAGTCCTTCATTGTTTTCCCTCCAGGCCTGTGTGCACGTCAAACCAAAATTACCATAAATATCAGTGTTGCCACACCCAAGGAGTCCAACGGCCTCACAGCTTCCATTCTGCTAGAGAAATAGACAATAGCAACGCGTGCCTTGGCGTGCAGATGTTGGCCGTCCGGATCGTCGATGGTTCTCAGCACTTCTTCATACTGGACGAGGCGAACTAGTAAGAACCGACGAGAACCCGGAGGAGATATAATAACCTTTGCTGCGCACGCTAGAATGCATGCGGCCGATTCGTTATTTCCGACCTCTACGTCCGCGGTACAGAAGGTCATCGACTGTCCTGGGCACCTTACTATGACGTACCTGACAGCGTTATCCCTGTCTTGCAAGCTATCTGGAGCACATGCAACAATGCTGTGATTGGGGGTGGAGAGGGGCACAAATTTTACGAGCGTAGGAACGAACCTTCGATGGTGGGTTTCGCTTCCAGACCAGCCTCCATCAAACGGAAACCCGCAAGGCGTACTGATGCGGCAGGGTCAGACAGCACCAGGATGGACAACTCCGAATTCCCTACGCGCTGCAACGATAGGACGACAGTTACCATCGGAACCTTGTCGGAATAGGCCGGAGGCGTTCCATAGGTTTACACCTTTGACAAATTGAGAACAACGTTGCCCACGAGAGGCTGCGATGCAGCCACCGGCACAGACCTTCCTGATCAAGCGCATCGGCAAGATGGCTCTTTTTGCTCAACTTGAGCCGCTGCTCGGAGAAAGACTGGGCCAGTGATGTAATAAGCTGAAGGTCCTTAACCACATGCGTATCATCGTCGGACTGGATATCGCTGAGCTTAGGTTTGATCTTGATCAACAATTCTAGGAGGTGCCGCCCAAAAATTTCCATCTGTTGCGTGGAACAGGTCTGATAAGGAAGAACTTGCCTTGAATCTGGTCGTACACAGTTTGCAAATTAGTGCCGTGTCGTGGCTTTCTGACTGGAGACATGTTGATTCCTTACGGGAGTGCCGAATCGGTGGAGGCCAACATGCAAAATTGCGTGTCGTCGGGGTGAACCTAACTTAGCCGTCATGTTCGCAGCGGCATCAATAAATAAATAAATAACTCGATTAATATCTCTTGTCACTTATTGTTCTACTTCCACCTGGCCCCATCAGCCCGAAGAAGAGACGGAATGTCGGAACAAGCGTCCTCCTCAGCAAAAGAAGGAGATCTCCGTAAACTTGCCATCAGGGTCAGCATCCGTCAGACACAGCTCCTTACGATTCCCCGTTCATGAACAGGCTTTCCACAGGAAGAGCTCGCAGGGATGGCATATTTGCTGGACTGACATCGGGCTTAACAGGAGGTAAAAATTATGATTTCTGACGCACGTTTGATGGTTGCTGAAATGTTGAAAATGCCCTGCCTCACGCCCATCAGCATTAGTTGGCTCGAGGTTCACGGGTCTCAGCAGAAATAAAACGATCTTTTGTGGTGTTCGTGAGTAGTGATTATTCAGATCATATCAGTCCTTGTCTTGTGAAACCGTGTGCATACTCCAGTGACGGGACTGCTGTCTGGATATTTCTTCACGCAAGCGTTTGAGGCATCAAATATGTCCCGAATAAATTCCACTGCCCATTCCGCGTTGCCGGGCAAGGTGAGAAACGATGATCAACTGAAGTGATCGGAGGTCGGGTACTCGCGTTCCACGCTCCGCAAGCATGTCACATACCAGTTGTACCAGCTCGGTCAGCACTGCAGTACCCGTCGGTATGGTCATCATGATCCAACACATGAAACTGTCAGCTGCCGAGAAGGATCACACCAAAAATACGAATTGAATTGGTGTTACATTGTGTGTGTCATCTTCGCCTTCTAGATCAGTTGCGCGGCCTGTGATATATGGCAAAAAGGAACTGAGTTGACCGTGATGGGTCGATGGGCGTGGTGTGGGGATGGCACGATGGAAACCCCGTAGCAGCAAACAGACCCCGAGTGTCCAACAATAAACGGCGCTGGCTCAGTCTCCCGGGCTTAAGGTTGGAGTGGGGATCGTCCGTTTTACAGCCTGTGTGCACAACTCATGGCTTGATTGATGACGGCTCGTCATACGGCAATTGCGAATCGAGTCCAACATCGTGTGGTCCTCGCAAAAGCTGGCGTGGATCGAGGAACAAACAACAAGCCCCGATATGTTGGTTTTGCTGGCATCCGTGTCTGCAACGCCGGATCCAAGCTCGGTACCTTGCGCATCCATGCCGCGGATTCCGGCCGCCAGACGCACCCTCATATCATAAGCGGGGGAACGCCATGTCAGTTCCAAATGATGTTTCGGGGGACATCGTGCGCATGACGATAACCTGGACCTCGGAGAGGACATATTGGTACAGTAGAACCGTACAAAATTTCAGGAACTAAAATTAGTCCCTTCTCTCGGTCACACAAAAGCCGTCAGCCAAAATCCCAGGCCAGCAAGGCAACTTTTGTACAGTAGTTAAGAAATAGCGTAATGTATCATCATCGGGATGAAAATGCGTGTGAACGATGCAACGGAATGGGTACAATGCAGGTGACTGAATCTATGCTAGGATGAATCGAATGCTCGGAACGGCCAATGCAGTGAAGGATTAGATAGGAAAATGGGCGTCGGAATGATAATGCAACAGTAACATCATGCATTAAAACGAAGATAGGATCGGGACTATCTGCCATAAGACCAATTATAAGGATACGCGGGTGATCCCCGTTGGTTGGATGAGGCGTAAAAGTGCACGCCCGGCGGACCGGCATTAGCAAACGGGGCAGAGGGAACCACGTTTTCTCTCAAAGGCGGGAGCTGCAAGGAACTATCTGCCGGGGAGATGTAAGGGGGCACATCGGGGAGCTTTCGTGACCAGATCGCATCGTTGATGTGCGGCAATGGTGCCTGTCGGACATTCAAGTGACTTTCATGTGGGCTCACTGAAGCTGACTGGATGTTAATGGGGATATATGGCGGAGGTGGTGGATACGAAGTTGTCAAGGCAGGAGGTTGGAAACGCCGCAGACGAGCCTTTCTCTGGACCCGTTCATGTTCTGCTTCTGTATCGATGGACGATCCAGCCAAAGAATAGTAGTACAGATTCTGAGAAAACTGGGTGAGGATTTCGCACACATGGATGGAAAGAAGTGTACCTGTGGCACGTTCACGGGTCGGTCTACCCGATACGCAGCTACCAGTGTCTGGGGTCTATTCTCGTGCATGGCAGGGAGTGACTGAACGGACGAGGCAGTGCGGGGGTTGCGTGGAGATGAAGACGAAGCCGAAAGAGACATCTTGGCAAAGGATTGCAGGGGTTCGAGAGGAGAGGCGGAGCTAGGACCGACTGGAAAGCCATTTTCGGGAATGTGCAAGGTCATCCCAGTAGGGCGTTTCAAGGGCGGTAGCTCATTGAAAGATGTTGACGTTGGGGAAAACGCGTCTGCAGCTGAACGCTTCGAGCCGGGGTTGGGAGAAGGCGACGGTGGTAGATTGACGTGCAGATGCGGCCGGGTCGTAACATTCGTCGACAAGTGTGGCTGAATATATTGTATAGGCGACGTAGAGCGCGCTCGATACGTTGTCGAGTGACATCTCGCCCCGGCGGTGCGCATAGCTGGGGTAGAAGCAGCGGGCTGTAGCCGGCGGCCGTTGCGATACCGCGTGCGCGACCTCCGCCATTTCTGACCCTCTGATTCCTTTGCCAAAACGAGACCTTTGAGCAAGTTGAGCCAAGACTCGTATTTTTTACCCGAGACGTAAAGGGAGAAGTCGACACCCATGAGGAATTCTCTCTCCATGCGGTTGATCTCACTCAAATCGATTCCCGAGACCTCTGACCAAGTCTTGTTGGTATACGTGTTACTGAAGTACTGTTAGAACGAGCTGCCACGGACAGAAAGAGCGATGAGACCTACTCATCCAAAAACTTGTTTGCCATCATCAAAGCAGCCACTGCTATGCGGAACTCACTCCCAGGGAGGCCGGCAGTAAACCGGTTGCGCTCCTTGAGACGCCAAATATAATGAAGCGAAAGAACGATGACAGATTGGCTGACTTGGGTGGTCTCGAGCAACTTTTGCATGAATTGGACAAATGTCGCGGAGGGATTGAATTGCAAGGGCGAAGAGGATGAGGGTGTATCGGGCGAATGAGGAGGAGAGGGCATTTGGGACCGCGAACGTGCGCTGGAAGGCACGGAGGAGGAAAACCACAGATAGCAGACCATCTCGCAGGTCTTTTCCGCCACGAAGCTGGCTGGCCGCTTGAGGGAGATATCGAACCAGTCGATAAAGTGGGACGCGTCGCGCGGTGATACAGGCTCCTGTTTGAAGGGCTGCTCCGACACATCCTCGTCGGGGATGTTGGGAGAGGGCTGGAGGGTCGGACGGGGTGCTGACCTGGCCCAATTGGACGCGTCGCGGGATTGAGGTGGCGTGACTGGAGGAAGCAAGGTGAGGACGCGAGATCTGACGCGACGGGGTGAGGACGCACCTGGATACATGGTAGACAACTGGCGGTCGAAGTGGGCTATCGGAGGCAATGACGTGACACGGGAGTGGGGTTGTGGGAGGAGCCTGGGCAAGGCGGCGGACATGGGTGGAGTGGGGAGAGGGGAGGGTCTGGGATGTCTAGAGGTGGTTGACCAGGGAGCGAGAAGCTCTGCGGGGAGGGAGGGGAGGGATGTACGATTTGGACAGAGGATGGAAGGTGTGGGTGGCATGGAGGGAGGAGTGTAGAGAGCCATGGTAGACCCGCTGACGATGATCGCAGGAGGGGACAATGGGTGGAGGATGCCATGATCATTTTATAAAAAAAGGAGGTGTCTGAAAGGATTTGAAGGAGGACGTGGATGCATTCTCCGCTTAGAGACGAAAAAAAAAAATACAGGGGGGGCAGCAGCCGCGACGGTACGGTAAGGGTTGGTAGTCGAATTGGAAGAATCGTACAACAACAGCGCCTCCGACCCGCTTCGTACGCGCAACTGCTTGCGCACTTAGCAGATCTTTGACATTTTTTCTGAGATTGACTTGCCCGTCAGCATTTCGTTTGATTTTACCAAATCGTCCGTCAAATCCCCTCTTCAAATCCCCCTCGGCACACTCGGCACAAGGGTCTTTCCAGGGATTCCCCATAGCCTTACCCTTATCCTCCTGCCTATCCTGGTCTTGCTAACCCATCCCCACCACGTGACTACCCACTTTTGGCTTATCACCCCTCCCCGTCCCTTTTGTTGGCTCGCTTCCAGAACCCCCCGCTGGCCTTTGACCGTGGTGGAAGGCAACGCTACCACATGCCTTCCTTTGTAAAGCCTGTCCTCCCCTGAATTCAGTATTTAATTTGCTCACCTTTGACTCCTTGCAATCTAAACAGAGATATCTTCTCCCGTCCGCCTTTCTTTTATTTTTTAAATACCCACAGCCCCGATGAGTCAGCCAGCTGCTACCGCATAGCTCAGCACACCTGTATTACACCCAGATACCCCTCTTTCGCAATCAGTTGATATCTTATCCCTGTTGACAGACTCGGCCACGGCGTGACGGTGTGACGGCGTCCTCGATGAAATTTCATTCATATACTTTGGCTGACTGAGGTGGCTCGGTGGTATTCCATGTCTCGAATAATTTTATTATTTTAGTTATTGCATGATGCGATCCAATTAACTATTTTAGTACGAGACAAGAATGAATGGAGCGGAGTGACCAACGCGTGACGGGACGCGTTTTTTGACGCGTCCAGAATCAGATCACTCACGCGATGTGATCACCCACCAGTTCCTCACGCCCTGTGACAGTGTGACGCTCCCTTATCCGCATCCATACGAAAAGGGAGTCCATTGTCTCATCATGCCATGCCATGGGGCTGTTCTTCATCTTCTTCCCTCTTCCGGCGACCCCGGCTTATTCGCAACACCCGAGCGCATGCCTTTCTGGCCCCGCGCCCGCCCGCGCAAGCCTTTATTTCCGCGCTACGATATCATTGGGCTGTGGCTCTTTCATCCATGGCCATGACTTGTCCTCACGCACACGTAAACCCCGATGTGGTGGCCCGCTCCGCTCCAACGTACCTTCTACTAATATCAGATATCCTGGTTTTAGCGCCTTCGGCAGTAGTAGTTTAGGAGCTTTATTATTGTATCACAGCAACGGCTAATATTGTCCCTCAGCCTAGACAAGTGTCCTGAACCCCATTCTGTCAATACAGCTCGTTCAACCAATTCATTCTCGCTCTGATCTCCCATTCGTATGGCCGGTCACGCCACACAGTAAACTGTCTCATAATGACACATCCATCTGTACTTGCACTCGTCATGTCTCCATGGTGCAAGGCCCGTCTCGAGCGCATGATTTTTATCAATCCCGTCCCGTTCAATTGCCCATCTCCTCAAGTCCGCCGCGTGAAATTCTCTGTCATTCAGTCAGACCCTGTCTCAAAACCCCACCCATAGCCACCCTTGTCCCTTTGAACCACCGAGTCGCCGTGTGTGGGGGAGAACATGACGTATTACTCTCAGATCGATCCTGTCCCAAAACCTTGCCTTTTCAGATCCCCACGAGTGAGGAAGCTGATCCGTGAAGTGGCACTTCAGCTTTCCAAAACGTGCGAACCTACCTGACTTGCCAAGTTCCGGTTTAGCGAAGGATCAAAGGCTGGGCTTCAGGCTCGGACAATACCGCCCTGCGTTTCTCGCACGAATGTGTGCTGGCAACCCAAGTGCTGCGTTAGCTTAGCATACCCTTCCCGTAAAGAAGATGCTGCCGAATTCCCTCGTTGTGTGACTGTAACCGTTGCCGCCGCATCACCCTATGACGGGCAAGCACCTCAGACCTCTGAGATTAAATTTTCTGCTTCGAGACTCGCAAATCTAAATTGCCGGCCTTTGTATCGATCTTTCCATCAAATATTTCTGTCCCTCATTCGACGCATGGTCACGATGTGCCTTTGACGTCCCACCAAACCTATGACGATCTTTGTTCCACAAAGCGCACAAAAATGGAAGCGAACAACTAGATGTGTGATTGTAATCAAGTTCAGTAACAGCATCGGTGTTTTTGAATTCCGTAGGTTGTTAGCGTCTCCATACTCGTTTCACGTTTTAACCCTTTCTGTTAACCTACTTGCCGGGTTCACGTGGCCACACAACGACATGTCACACCAAGTAGTACCCTGGTATAGATGCACCTGAATGAGCCAATAATTCGCGGGTTTTCGAGGTCAACCCAAGGTCCGGTTACCGACAAGCGGGTCAGCGCGGTGGGACGTGCCCCGTCGCTAATACTAAGTAATATTATACGCACGATAGCAAGTATAGTGTAGGCCCGCATCAGCATGGTCGCATCGAACTCCAATCAAGGTCGTTGAGGCGGCTAACACTTGCCTCACTTAGCTATCGCATCGATAGAAAAAGCCAGAAAAAGGCATAAGCGCGTGCCTGACCCATATAGCCACAAATTGCACGTACACAAACTCTATAGATAACCAAGGGCGAACCCTTCATCAGGCCCACATATAGCGGCGACGTTTCCATACCTGAAAGTTAACGATTCCTGTGTAGCGATCGAGTGACCGAATCGCTGGCAGCAACGGCGGTCCGGCCGGAAGTATTCGCCAGGGGTATTATCTAGGGATGTAGAACAGGTATTGCTTACCCTGAGTACGCCACCTTCTAGTTGCAACCTTGATAGTCAAAGGAAAGCGTTGGCTATTCAGTCATCAATGTGGCAGGTAGGTGCGGTGGCAACTCACCGGTCACATCCGCCATGAGATGCGTGTGCAACAACCCCGTTCCGGTTGAGGGTTCAGACAACGTCACCCATCCGCACGCTATGTGTACAGGAACGCTTCGCATGGATCAAAGAGAGCAGTACATAGAAAGGACGGACGTTATACACGTTGAGTATTTTGATGACAATATCTGATTGGGCGTCATACTCGGACTGTGAATCGACTCGGCGAACTCTCCACCTCTTGAGTGCGCCGAATCCCCATTTGTATGGTCTCATCTATGATACGGTTTTGGACTGTCCGAAAGAATATTTCCCGCTACCTGGCGTGGCAAAAAATAGAAATTCAGCCGCACGAGTCGCACTTGAGATTTGAAAGGCTCAGAGGCCATCCCTAGGGTTTCGCGTGGCTCTCCTCTCGGATCAGAATATAGCTCCAGTATCTTAACTTGACCAAGTTATACATATGGGTGTCCGTGGGTCCTGTCATCGCCAAGTCAACAATCCGAAAAGTATTACAGGAGGTAATAGACCAGCCTTTAGTCAGGCTACCGCGGGCCAGGCTGGAACTCCACGTCAAGTGTGCGTGCCGAAGAGGATAATGTGTGGCGACCCGGTGAACCGCCTGAGCCTTCCCCAGAATATCCAGGTCGCGACTTGCCCGGGAAACCCTTTCGGATTTAATATAGGTTCTTTCACGGCTCGTTGGAGAAAATAGGGCCTCAGTCGGTTCGTGGATGCGGCACAGAAACGTACTAAAAAATCACTTGGCCGCAAATGGGGGTGGACACGAGTGGTATCAATGCCACTCCTTAACCTCGCACGCCAATCCACAGCTTCCCCACTTTTGGATCCGTGCGTATCGCGCGGCGCGGCACGGACAGCGTGACGGGAGGCGAGAGAGCGATGCATTCAAACAAAACTTCATTGGACCTGCTCAGATGGTACAAAGGCTTCAAAGGTACCGCCACGTCACCCTTTCCCTGAAGTCCAAGACGTCGTAATACAGCCTCAAGGCTCCTGCGGCAGGTTACAGCACACAAAGTTCCGACCACGCATGCGGCACAGATGCGGTAATGATCCCAAGGACAATAATTGGAGCTGCTGCGTGATAGATAGTCCGACAGATATAGGCGGCGTCGCAGCACACATCAATCCAGAGATGCGAAGGAATCCAGGATCCTGGCCTTTACGGCTAGTACCAGAAACAGCGAATGAGAACCTTGTGGTCCAACATAACATTTGATAAATTTCAGTCGACAGATGTTTCATAAGTATCATTCGTGTCCAGTTATACTCCAACTCCGCTGTGGAAGCCCGTCGATGGCGGATGTGATGGCTCCCATTGGGTGTAGCCCAAAACAGCCCCCAGCCCACGCAGTCCTGCAAGTGGTCCGCGGAGACTAATTCCTCGATTTCACATTGGCCCGGGACCGTGAAAATCGCAATTTCTAAACCCTCTCGTTGCCGGTGAATGGGTGGCAGCACCACCAATTCTTGAGATGATTGTTGCCGCAAACACAGATGGATCCAGAATGGTCAGATTGTTCAGGCCCGTGTCGCGTAAACGAAGAGGAGAACACGAAACATCGTACTCAGTGGATGACCTTCCGTAGACTAATAATCCAGGGAATAGATTAAATTTGAGGCCACGGGAGGCATCTCACCATCTATAGGCCAAAAGCCAGGGTAAAATTTCCTTCAATAGGTGGATTTTTAATCTACCCGCTGGATTATAAGCTCACGGAAAGTCATCCACTGTTCGGAAGACGAGGTATTAAGAGGGATTGGGTTCCATTATTAACTCGACGGAGTCGATTTCACCAACGACCAGCAAATGAGCGCGAGGTGACGTGGTCTCGTCCACTCGGTGAAATATTCAAGCACCGTCCACCCACCACCCGAAATGCTTGGCACATTATATGTGTGCGGAACAGAGACGGATGAGTGCAAATGCACGGTGAGGAACGCTCAGGCGCTGTTAAAGTGGGATGATGGTGGTGATGAAGAAGGATTGAGATCCACACACGAGTGGTGTCTCAAACAAGGGACCGCCGCAAACAGGGCTGTCTGTGAAACTCGTTCCAGCTGTGGATGGAGTAGGGCGATTACAGCGGCGTTGATTGTCCAACGTGCGTCGTTCATAGTGTCCGTGGCGTGGGAGCAGTGACAGTCCCAGACAAGGCCAACTGAGTTGTTGTCCGCCGCGCCTCAACCAAATCTCACTGCACTTGGGCAAGTGGCCCGCATCACCAACAACGGCGTCAACGCCAGGCTTGCTTGCAAGGAACTTCGACAGCGACCCAGGTTACCATCTTACCGTCAATTCACAATTTCTCATCGACTTTCGTTCCACCGCTCGCTCTCTTTTCACCTCTGCACAACAGCAACCAAAGTCACAGCGCACGCTCACATCATTCAAAACGACTAAGATATCTGTCTGAACAGCCTGAACATCGCGATTCGACATCACGGTCACCCTGGATTTGTCTTGCTCATTTGAGCCATGGGAATTTCGTTTGGATCTTTCGAAGGCGTTTGTAGCACCGCTGCCCTCGTCATTTGCCCGCTCTTGGGCACATCCAGTCAAGGCATAGAACCTACCTGCTACTCCCGCAACGTGCAGATTGGATCAACACTGATTTTTCAGCCTTGTGAGTTCAACGTGTTTTCCAACCCTTGTATGACTGCCTGAATCTGCTGCTGCCAGCAACATGTTTTGTGCACATCGTTGCCATAATCATGACCGCAATCATGATCTACCACATTCGCTCAAAGTATACGGCAGTGGGTCGAAAGGAGATTGTCATGTTCTTTTGGATGTACATGCTCATAGAGCTTCTTGCGATGTTCCTGGACTCCGGCGTTATACCAACGGCAAACGTTAGCTATCCTGTAAGTCCAACACACCCCCGTGTTGAAGAAGCAAATTCAACCAATCCTGTCAGTGGTTTGCCGCAGTCTATACAGGGTTAGTCGCCGCGACATATTGCTGCCTTCTGGTCAATGGGTTCGTTGGTTTTCAATTTGCGGAGGATGGTACTCCCCTCTCATTATGGGTAAGTCCTCACGGGAATGTAGTAATTTCGCTTCTCAGGCCCAGCCGCAGCTTCTCCGATTATCGTGCCTCGCTGTCTTTGGTGTTTCATTTTTTGTCGCCATTGCCACGTTCAAGTCGTTCGTCTCCTTCTCTCCAGCGACACCTACGGCACTATTTGTGGTATACCTTATTTGGCCCATCCTGTGTGTTGCAATCTACACACTATCTCAGCTCATTCTCGTCTTCCGGACCCTGGATGACCGATGGCCACTTGGTGACATTATCTTCGGCATCGCCTTCTACACCATTGCACAGGTCCTTCTCTTTGCTTTCAGCGTGACGATATGTAACGCTATCAAACACTATCTCGATGGTTTATTCTTCTTCACGCTGTGCGTGCTTCTTAGCATCATGATGGTTTACAAATATTGGGACAGCATTACTGTATGCCGATTTCGCCCATCATCGTCCGAGTCACAGGTGCACTAACTAGCTTTACCTACAGCGGGAAGACCTTGAATTCTCGGTCGGGTCCAAGGCTGCCGTTTGGGAAGTTAAAGATCCACTTTTGACAGCTTCGGCTGGCGACTATGATGAGGACTCGACAAGCAATTACCATGGTGGTGGCACGGCGGCGAGCTTGGTTGGTGGGATCAGTGGGAACCAATTTTACGGTGGCAAGGGCGTTTATCCACAAGGTGGCTATGGAGGGCCACCAGGCGGTTATGGCCAGCAGCCGGTATATGGTGGCGCGCAACGAGGTTACCCACCTACTTCGGAGAGATATTGAGCACGAGGGACAGGGCATGGACGATCTTTGAGCTTGGTTTGGGACGATGGTTGGAGTGCAAGGACTGATCGTACTATTACGGTATTCCCACTTTATGGACGTTGACCTGAGTTATTCCACCGCATTTAAATTTACCAGGCTACTTTGAGGTAGATAGATTATTGACTGGGTCGCTGGTCAGCAAGGCGATATCATACACAAGCTAACGGCGTGTAGGAGAGTCATCAGACAGCGTTTTGTGGCGGGTGGTGTAAGTGAGTGTAAATATTGACTCGTGTTGTCAAGTTCAGATCTGTACTTCGCATCGAGCCTACTAGGTAAGAACTCTGGCTCGGCCTTAGCTCCAGGAGTGTTGCTCATTCAGGCATACATCACGACAAGCATGTCCTCCATAGGACCACAAATTCCGAAGCATCTTCCCACCGTCTCTGCTACTACAGATAACGATGCTGCAGAATCGGACGAGGACGACTATACACCCGCGCTCCCCCCCGAACTCGCAGCTGCTCGTAAAGCCGCTGGGCCATCATCAGAGCCCACCCCAGGCCCTTCGACACGTCGTTCCTCGTCACCCTCGTCGCGACCACCGAGAAGAGTGATCGGGCCCGCATTCCCGAC